>CALNXK010000581.1:0-30000 GCA_942486035.1 Porites lobata | reverse complement strand
CATTTAAAGGAAGGATTTTTGAGGAGGTAAATAAAGGCACCGCATGTGCTCTGGGTTCAGAAAAATACATCAACCGAAGGAAACGTTTTTGTAGCACGGGGATTTTTTGTAAATGGGATTTAGCAGCTTGACCCCAAGCAGCCAAGCCATAGGATAGGCAGGGTATTATCAAAGAGCGATAAATACTTAATAGAGTGGTAAAAGGGACGAGGTGCCTAAGACGGGCAACAACCCTAATAATTCTACTTATTTTTAGTACTACATTGTCAATGTGGTATTTCCAGCTCAGATGACTATCCAGTAAGACACCTAGATATTTTACATGATCCTTACACTCAAGGGAAGTAAGAATGTGATTACTATAATCAAACATTAGAATATTGACCGAATGGTCCATCTTACGTTGGTGAGGACGAAAGATAACAAAGTTTGATTTTTTAGCATTTAATGTTAGCTTATTTGCATTGAGCCAATCCGACACTCTGACCAGTTCGTTATTGACCGTTTTTTCAAGAGATTTAAGATTTTGTCGGCATACAACAAATTTGTGTCATCTGCAAAAAGTAAAACGAATATTTCGCTGAAGAGTTATGAAAATCATTAATATAAATTAGGAATAACAAAGGACCAAGAACAGAGCCTTGTGGGACACCACATGAGATCTTATTAATGGTTGATAAATTAAAATCTATTTCAGTCACTTGTGAACGGCCACTTAGTATCGTATTATATTCTCGTTTCATTTGGCTAAACGGATCAATCATCCTGATCCGGGCTGACACAGAAAGGTACGATATTGTTCACTTTTCTAAGGTGACCACTAAGTCTTTGGCCTCGGGAACAGGCACGTAGGAGTCAAATGAATTAATTTAATACAGGTCACGGAGGTGGAACTATATTCAATACAGATATTTGTTCGTAGGGGAAAAATTGAACAAAACAGAAAACGAACGTGAGAAAAAATAATTTGTTCCTTCCCTATTTCTTGCAGCGAATGTATGCCACGGGATAATGGCTAACGTCCGCTGAATCATCTCTCTGACGATGCAGTATAATGTCCGCCATCTTGTTTTGTCTCTTTGGTAGTACCCAGACCGTTGCTAGATCGCTCGAGCCCGCTCGTTTCAACACCTAGCTTCTTACGCCCTGGTTTTTCGGTTTTGTTGTCCGTTACGGTTTCCCGTTTTTCCGTCTTTTAGCATCTGATTTTCGGTTTTGGTTTTTCCAATATAGAAGGAACTGTCAAATACAGACTTCCACGGGCTCCCAATGTGGTTTTTGTGGTTGTGTCGCATTATCTGCAACCACCTTTTTGACTCCAGTTTATGCCATCAATATTTTTTTAAGATCTTGTACCTCTGGGTCATATGTTGTAACGAAAGGCAATAGTGTCTCTTTACTTCTTAGCTTTTGTTTTAGCGCTGACTGTCTTAAGTCAAAGTTGACCTCTGACAAGGAGCTTTCTGTATCTTGTTAAGGATACCCGCGGGTTTGGAGGCGTTGTTTAAAGTTCGCAAGGCACTCTTCAAATGTGTTTTTTAAGAGTTTGTTCTAAGCAATCTTCTTTCTTCGCCTCTTTAATAATGAATCCTATTTTTACCCCGGGAGGGTGGAACGAGGTAAAGTGTCAGTATATTGAAACGTTTCAGTCGGCTTGTAGTTGGTTTTGATGTCCACAAAAACCACATTGGGAGTCCGTGCAGGTCTGTCTTTGACTTCCTTACAAATTGAAATGTTTCTTTTTTACAGTCAATCCAGGTCAAACTGCAATGTGGGATTCTGGATTTTGATGGAGGTCTATTACACTGGAGAGCTTTTTGCGGATGCAAAATTTCCCCCAGTGTCCTCTATTGCTATTTAATCGAGGATCTTTGTGAATTCTCTCAGAGGGTCCTAGGCCAAAGATGCCGGTTTTACGACCATAGCATCCATATATAGTGCTGATACTGTGATGATATTAACATCTAGAATGATGATGTGGTTCTTGTTTAGTCAGAGTGTTCTACATATCACCGGCGTTTGAGATCTAGACAAGGGTTTTGTGAAAATTGAGCTGTGTAAAACTTCGATTTTGATGGTTTTATGCGGTTGTCGGTTTTGATCGAAACTTAAGTGTTGTGCTATTTAACGATCTTTTGATCTTATTTTACCTTACCTAGAACCAATAAGCACAGTTTTTGCCAACGTAATCCGTACACCGCATTTTATATCTAGTCCGTGTTTTATACCCAGTCTGCATTCCGTGGTCCAAGGGCCGCAGTCCGTGTTTTATACTGACCGTTCCATTGCTTATTTTGCACGATCAGAACAAGCCCCAAAAAATGAAAACAAGATCATGTATTGCCAATTACAATAAATCTGTCCCCAGATTAAGGAATATATAATGAAAATAAAGGTGATTATTGGTAAGAAAATATAATGCATAAATACATTAGTTTTCGTTTCGGTAAGTTGTTTCACAGTTGGAACGGGCGTGAAAAAATGGCCCGCTCTTCTGTTATCGGGGGTAGAAGCGGAATCATTTGAATCTTGATATTCATGATTCCTGTCGTTTTTACCTCAATGATTCATGGTTCCTACAAGAATTTTCTTCCAGATTCATGATTCACGACGACTTTTTATGACCTATTCAGTGAATGAATTTCTCACAGGCTATTTTGTCTCGTTTTGCATAGTTTTTTTGGAGTGTTCAAACTTCTGTTTTCGTCCAGAATTATATAGATTTCTTGGCCACTGTTTCTCTTTATCATCATTTGTTCTGTCCAGACATGGTGTTTTTTGTTACTAAACATTAACCACTAGTGTCACTGGAGAAACAAGCGGACTATCAGCCCCGAATACACGAATTATATAGGGGGTCCGGGGGCATGCTCCACTGGAAAACAAATTGAAAATTGCACTCTCGGAAACGCCGTATCCTGCATTCCCTGGATCGAACGCAATTAATTCATACGTATATTTTGTGCGCTTTTCTCAGAGACTCGTTATTCATTACTCCCGAGCCGAAGTACAAAGATTCATGATTCCCCAGTTTTAAAAACAAAGATTCATGATTCCTACAAGTTTTGTAACCTTGATTCGTGATTCATGATTCCGCTTCCGACCCCGATTCTGTTAATATCAATATATTATTATTATTGATTCACAAAACTTACCATTTAACCGTTTGCTACTCGTACACTTGCAGCCTTCTGATACAGATGCAAAATATTAGCTTGCGAAGTTCGGGCATGCGCAGAAAGCAATGTGACACAGCAGTCTTGACTTTTACTTTTCGCCTTGACGTCTTCTCTCCTTCCCTCTTCTTTCGCGTTTCTTGCCTCATTTTTGCTGGACATTAAGTAGGCTTCATTTTGGTGGGAAAAGTTTTTGGGAAAGTTTTTTAAGATCTTAGGATCAGATAAAAGCAAGGATGGTGGAACTAGATTTCGTTGAAATTGTCAGGTCAATGTCACATTGTGTTTTTCCTTTTTCTCCGGTCTCCTTGACTGAATCGTGCTCATTCTGGTGTAGTTTGAAACATCTCTTCACCCTGCACAAGTTAGCAGACAAAGCTGTCCTTGACCGTTAAAACTGATGACGTCACATTCGGTAGAAGGGACGTGGATCCGTATGGGCGGTTTTGTGCGTTTAAGGGGCGGAAGGGTCAAAACATGTATTAAAAGGAACAAATTTATGTGTTATCAATATCTGACTTTTCATTTATTAATGATGGACTCCAACGTATCCCTGGAAGAAGGTAAAAAGTTCTAAATAAAGCATTTAAATGGCAATAATAAAAACGACGGAAATAACGAAAAAAAAGGCACCCGCCTTTTTTCAGAAATCCGGAGGAGAAACATTTGTTTTTCAGTTTAGCCTTAAAATGAAAATAATTCGATGCTTAACAGAGAAAACCAGAAAAGCGATGTTATAAACCACTTTTATGCTGTATATAAACGTCATGAAATTATTGTATTTGTTGAGGTTATACATAAGAGTCTCGGCCAGATTTCTCAGCCCCACCTCTTTAAAATGTTATCCACGGTCCCTGAGGTTGGAGTTTGGTTGTATTAGGGAGCTTAAGGGTGGTTTCAATAGCGACGGAGTCGGAGTTGTGAGAGCGCTTATGACCTTGTGAAAATCAATATTCGGAGTAGTAAGCGGAATTATAATCGCAACGGAATCTGAGTCGGAAGAATCAGAACAAAACAGACAAACAAACAAAACGTGTACATTAGAAAGCATTGAGTGGTTTTAATTTGCTTTGCGACTACACATAGATAAATTCAATCTTTGGTATCACACAAAACTCCTTTAAAAAGTTGACGCTTTTACTGTGAAACTCACAAAACTGTGAACACCAGAAATATTTATAGAATGTTATTGTGTTGCGAGAAATAAGCCAATAAGGCGCGAGATAACTAAACCACAAACAGCAACGGTAATTAGTTTGTGGTTTTGAGGTTTGCTTGCGTATCCTGAACTTTATTGTGATTGGCCAGTACACAATCAACATCCCTGAAATTTTTCAGGTGTTCACGGTTTTCTTAGTTTGACAGTGATTGAGCTACTTCATTGTACTATTCGTTTTCAATAATTTTCTTTAGCCATTTTAAGCCGTAAATGAACTCTGAATCTAAAAATCACGTGAGAACAATTAAAATTGGCAAAGATAAAAAATAAATTTTCATTAGTCGACATAAATCATGGTAGGGACGTATACGCAGCTGTCGGCATTATATAAACAAGGCATATCTGCTCGCCTGTGATGTCAGGGCTGATCTAAAAAGAGAAAAGAGTTAAGTCAGCATAGGGCTTGGCAACGAAATGCAGCCATTGGGACAAAGCACATTGTAATAAACGGTTAGCTCCCAAATAATGTTACGAGCAGTGCCATACGGGGGTATGGGGGTCAGTGCACCAGAGGGCCCCGGAAGAGCGTGCTCGCAGCCTTTCTTTGTGTCGTCACGCAACGTTCCTCGTGACGTCGCAAAGCGTAGGAGACAAGCTTACGGGACATTCTACTACTCTTGTGACAATATAATGTTGGGAGTGGACAGGGAAAGTAGCAAAAGAGGTCCTTTCTCTCCCTACCCTTAACTAGCCTCTCACACAGACGTGCTTATGGCTTCGTCACCGGTTCGCTTTCCATGACTATGGGGAAGAAACGCCTGAGAAACGAGTTCCTAAGAACGTATACTCTCACTTCCCCACGCAAGATGACGCGCATGTTATTTCAAATTTATTACAATGAAGAAACTAACCGATTGGGACGAAATCCGGTGAGCACATGTCCTCGGTAATTTTGTACATGACCGTTGCAGAAAGATCTGTTAAAACATAACAAAAAGCACAATTCAGAAATGAATTTCTACTTACGGTTGAAGAAGATGGAGATGTCAGGTCAGATGACGTCAATCGACACCTTTCACTTATATGGAAGTAAGCAATAAAAGGAATTCTATATGATGCCTTGGTTTTAATTTGTTGCCAAAATCTCTGTTTCTATCGACTGTGAGTTGCCTGTTCAGATATCACCCTCTTTATCAACATTATTCATTAGGTAATTAATTATTCAAGCCCCTCGTCCCCAGCTCCATCAACTCGCACCTTTTGCTATGTATCACAAAAGCGAGAGTGGATTGCTAATAGAAAAAAAAGAGGGTTTCTGAGACTTGAATTAATTTGACAGATGCCACTGTGGGGTGGTGGTGAAGGTCGTGGTGGTGGGGGGTGGAGGATCGAGGGGGGTATTTCTTGTTGTTGCGGAGCAAGTCATGACCTCTCGTAATATTGTGGGTGATCGAGTTTTGTTTTGTTTTGTGGGACAGTTCATCTGGTAATTGCACCATCCCCGGTCACAAAAAAACTTCTAACAGTTCACCGCTAAAATTCTCTGGATACAGTTAAATCTCTCATGTAAGAACCGACTAGTGGTTTAAGAAGCTGCTGCCAGAAATTTGCCACCTTAATATCCAAAAAATATAAGAATAAGAAGGATCAAGCAGTTTCTTACAAGTAAAATACAGTAAAATTATGAGCAAGACGTTTGACTTCGAGATTGCAAGTTTTTATTACAGGAAACGATTTATTTATTTACTATATTATTTATTTTATTTGTTTTTTATTTGACAACTCCTGTTATAGAGATAATCCCATATATCATTTTAGTTAGGTTCATCGTAATATAAAATACTGTATATATAAGAACCAAGCCCAATTATATTTCTTTTTCTAGTACTCGACAACTATATTTCCTTCATAGAAATTAGTTAGCTAATTAAAAACCTACCTAGACTAAACTACCAATAACTATCCCAAAACACAAACCTTTTTTGCCAGACTTTAAAAACTGTAGGTTCTTACACGCGCGCTTTTACTGTATCTTCCTATTAGCTTTGCAGAAGCCTATCTACAGTGTACTTACGAGTCTCGTAATAGTCATAGACGGTGACCGAGGCTGGTTTGGTTTTTGCCACAAGGGTTGATTGATAAATCTTGAACGCGAACGACACCTTGTCAATCTCATCAAAGTACAGAATCACGTGTTGGCCCTCAATTTCGTATCGTTTCATTCCAAGTTTAGCGTGGTTCATCAACTAGAAGAAAACATGTACAGCCAAAGCCCGTTAACCCTTTAAGCCCTAAGACTGATCAGCATCAAATTTCTCCTTGTAATCTAATTTCTTTGTAAAAGAGAGTGATTATGAGAATTAAGGACACGATCACACAAGATGAATTGGCTAAATATTTTATCAACTTCTCCCCACTACTTTGGTGGAAATGAATAGAAGCAACAAATGAGAATTCAAATTTTGATCTTAGGGTTTGAAGGGTTAATACGGACACTGAAGGGGCCACAGAAAGTGTCCGTATTAACGAACTTACAATTTCAACGCGCCAAGATTAGACAACCTCCGCTTCTTAAAAAATCACATCGCAAATGCGTTATTCTTTGTTCGTGGACACTAAAAACCGCCTTTACGCCACACATTTCTTCCTACCGAGTGGCAATGTTTGGCCCCCGGCAATCCCAGAATCCCGTGCGCATAACATAGGTCTCCGATTACTGGAATATCATTCACCAAACACTTACCCTATCCAAGCTCTCTTCGTCCACTTGATACCCTGACACGAGTTTAACGTCAATAACCGCCATGTTAGACGAGTCTTCCTTCAGCCACCTAAATTAGCAGACACCAAACCAAATAAAAAACTTGGAAGGTTTCTTGATAAGATTTGTCGTGGCAATCCAAGGCAACAAACAACAACTACTACAACAACAATGTATTTATTTACAGAACTATAAAGTTTACAATACTTTATGCCCCGCAAATAGATATAATGCTAATCTAGGAAGGACAAAACTTTACATTAAGGCGATATTAAATTACATGAAAAAAAGGAAAAGAAAAGAAATACAATAACATACAGAAAGAAACACCTTACATATAAATTCAAGTACAGGGATTTTGTTTTTTGAAAATAGACTAAAATTACAACTGGAGGTATATACAACAGACAGACAGATTTAGAAGTTACGATGGCAGATGGCGCAAAACTGATTCACTTTGACAATTTTTTTCAGTACATGAATATGAACAGATAAAAACTCTGCAAAATGTTTCAACTGGCCATTTCAGAATTTCAAAAAACCATCACTTTCAAATCGAGGTTAAGTGAAAAACCTTTCTTGTGATAACCAGCTTCATTTGCATGAGAATATAAAATGCACGTAGCCTCGTTATGAAATAGAGGCTTGGGAAACTCAGAAACGACCTATCGAAGTTTGCCGTTTGCCGAAAGCGTGAATCTATCTCTCTAATGAACAAAAAGCAAAAAACTGAAAATGTAAACAAAATGGATCTTACTTGGCTGAGATGGACATTTCCAAAGGCATACACAGAAACTCTCCCGTCTCTGTTGCAAGAGGATCCACTAAATCTTCAGAAAGTTTGAGTTTTACTTTCAAGTCGAACGCTGGCTCTTCTTTAACGTCTGGAATATTGTACGACACATCCGCCTGGACAGAAAGCGAAGTAAGCACATTTTATTTTAAGCCCAAAAATAATCTAGCCAATATCGTAGTTTTCTGCCTGTTTTTTTGCGGAACTCGTTATTTGCTTTGATTTAAGTTTAACAGATGTATTAAGCAGTCGCTTGTCAATTCGCCGAAAAAAAAGGGTTCCCTCAATAACTTATAGCGTGACCTCTATAGAGTGGTCGCCGTCACACATTAAAGGTGGCTGCAAAACACGTCAGCCAACTTAACCATAATCTTTCAAGCTATTCCCCGCGGGTTTTACCTACAGTCCACAACATCATCAGAGAAACGGGAAAAGTAAAAAGGAAGTGAACGAGGAAAAAGAAAAATTAAAGGGATGGAGCAACAAACCTGCATTAGAGCACAGCCCTCTCCCTGCACTTGTAATGGCAGTTTCTTGATGGGTAGAATGCTCGAAGGAACCTGAGAAATGGATAATTAGATCAACATGTTACCACACTTGTACACATTTGAACAATGACCTTGAGGAACTGGTAATCCGGGACATATTTCTAACAATAACGGTGAATGAGCAAGGCGGGCTGAGTACCCACGCCCATCTCTGTACGCGCCTTACGACCGATGGGAAAAAGCAAGGTCAAGTGGTTTCTCAAGGGGCAAGCAGATGCTAAAAGCTGTCAATACAAGAAATCGCGGTGAAATTTCTTTCTTCTAGAAAACGGAATATGAAGAGCTTTTAATCTTAAGTACGATAATGACAAATTGTGTGTGGATGTGATCACTGTTAACACCTGTGAACACAAACATGATGTCTTAATCAACCGCAGTTAAGGGAAAATTAGCACCATCCTACACAGCCTACCTCAGCTCTCTGTGACACCATTCTGTTGTCTTCAGTGATGTTAAACTCGGCACTGAACTTCTGGTCACCTTGCTCTCCAAACCGAACAGAAAGTGATGTAGTGTTAGAATACACTTCTTTGGCATACTTACTCAGGGCTTGCAACGCAACACACGTGTCCTATAACGATAAATGACGTGAACAACCTCATCATTTAACTTGGCAACTCCATCGCATACCGTATGTTTATACCAAACCATGAACATAGAAATCAAAGCGTCCTTCAAACAGAGTACGGGCTCTGTGTACTCTACTAACCTGTGTGGATGCAAATCCTCCCAGAGCATTCCTTTGTTTAGTCAGCCACCTGACGATGGGCATGGCTTGACCAATCAACGACGAATCTTCCTTAGCCTGTAAGATGTACGTCATCAAAGCGTAAGCTGTCATCTCGATATCGGCGGCTGGAGCACGATAATAAGGAAACCACCAGACAAACTCGTCACTGGGAGGGGTGGGTGGGGCCACTTTTTCTTTTTCCCAATGCATCAGCCCATCTGTATAAATTAACAACACAACATTTACATTTTAATTCTGTTCTGACATTGACGTCGCAGGGTGCGCCAAAACCGATTGTCCGGGACAGGTACAAAAATAGTTTAGACATGTAATCCTTTGACATGACTTGTTAGGGGGACAAGCACATTTTTAATTAGAAAAATACAGAAACAGTTGAAAATTGACTTCAAATTCCAGTAGAATTACTTCTGTTAAGACGTATGTAACTCATTCCCAGGCTCCAATTCCACTTGATAATGACGGAATCATAAAAAGTCCAGAAACTACAGTCTCCGAAGTTAGGTTTTCTTTCATAGCAACTGAGAAAGGAAAAAATCTTGGATGCTAGCAAAGAATTAAGTGAATCAAGAGAAGATAATTAAATGCCCGATTGACTTTGAGTAGCGAGTTTCGAGCAAAATTGAGGGAGAATAAAGTCAGCGTTTCTAATATTATAGAGTGAGGTGCTTAGTGTAAATAATTATGTCATAGATTCTCTGTGGTAGAAGTTTAAACTTTACTTTGTACAAGAGGATTAAACGTAGGACCATGAAGCCTGATATGAGTAGGATACTTGCCATTTAACTACCCAAAAGTCAAAATGCCATTCAATTTGCTACTTTTGGTGTGCAAAACGTCAAAAAAGGTAACCTTCAATAGATGGACCACACTGACCTTCAACGATGGCTTTGCTTTGAAGCGCCTTGAATAAACTGGTGGCAGTGGGATCCTTGGCCAGGGTGAAGGTGTATGCAAACAAGGCCAACGAATATGAATCAGTGACACTGGAAGATGCATCCCGCAAGCAAATAAGTGCACCTTGGATAACGTTGCTCTGAAAATTCAAACGTGAAAAAAATTAGTTTACGTTGACAAAGCGGATCATTTTACGTTTCTGGGAAACTACCCACCTACCCTCCCCTAAGCTAACATTTTGCCCTAAGTGAGAAGTAAGTGTTAATGTTAGCTTAGAGGAGGGGTAGGTGGGCAGTTTCCCCGAAACGTAAAATGATCCGACAAAGCTATAAATCTCCCTTTTTATAGAGAGGAGAAGTGGTTACGTCACGTCGCCATGGTGATAGCAAAATATCTGGGTCTCAACAAACCGTGGTCCTGCAAATTTGGCAGAAAAAAAAAAAACGAAAAAAAATTGACATTTAAGACTTTCCTGTGCATGATTGCTCTCAGGAACAATCAATCAATCAATCAATCTATAATAATTACAACTACATAATATTATTCAATTTTAAAAACAACTCAATTAATAGATACATATAAAAAACTTGGTATTAAAAACATAAAATATAAAAAGCTAAGACCGACTAAAAAGCCACATACTGAAAACGTGACAAGGAAAACTATAATACTCGTTCTAAAAACAGTTGAAAGCTACAATCGTGCACTATAAGACACGTTCTAAAAAGCTGCAGTCGTGCAATCTACTTCTGAAGTCATTAGCATCACTTGAAAGACGCACTTGAGAAGGCAAACTGTTCCATAACTTAGTTAATGAATAAGTGAAAGAATTCTTCTTAAATTTACGATTAAAGTTAGGTAATTTTAATTCCAAATTCAAGCCCTCGCCTCTTAGCCTACAAAACAGTAACACATACTTTTCTTCCATCTTTCGACAGTGCAAATAGCCGTCTCTGTCAAGAAAGATTAAGGACCTTACGATCCGACAAAGGCGACGTCCATAAAAACGTCGCTGAAAAATAGACTCCGCATCCTTTCAAACCATTTCGCGATTATCCTAAGTCGCCCAGTTACTTAAAACAAGGGAATTTATGGTGGAGCTGAAGAGAGGGGCCGCACCCGAGTTCAGGCAGAGATGGTAGAATTTATCGCCTTGCCGTTTCCGTCCTCAAAAAACCAGAAAATTTCGTCATTTCACGTCGTAGTTATTCCGGGACTGCAAAGAAATGTACAAAAAAAGCGTGATCACGTGCAGAGTCGTTATTTTGATCATTAACCTTATCGCGTTTTTGACGTTCCCGTTGCCGTCGCAGTCATAGTTTAGTAAGGTTCCTATTGTTGAGATCCAGAAATTTTGCTACCATGACAACGTGAGCAGGTAAAGTTAGAGTTTTCATACGAGTCAAGTGGCCATTAATCTGGAGCTTATCCCCGACTTCTGTAGCATGAAGCACCTAGGCCGGGTATTGTTACTTTGCCCTCTATGGGATACTAGCCCGTTGCCACCGAGTTACCCCCACCCCCCTGCCAGAGGTATTTGATAAAGCCGACGCATCCGGAGATTAACCCGGGGTTTCTGTAGCATGAAGCTCCTCGGGGTATTGTCTCCATAGTAAACCATTCTTGTTCCTCCAAATCCCAATACAAGCAGGCGTAAAAAACAATAAAAAATTCATAACTTCCTCATTCCCCTCACATGTAAGGGGCTTTCCATGGGCAAAGAAACAAAAATTTCAAACAAAATGGGAGTGTGGAACACGTTGGCTGTTTACAAGCATGATCGATGATTTAAACAGTGGTTCGAGTACTTTCCAACTGACGTCTACTCAACACTTCCGCAGTGGCTGTACACAAAATTCTATAACTAATCGGAGAGAGCGAATTGCGCATGAAGTAAGTAATACCTCAGGAGACATCCCGGATTCCAGAAGGGACACTGTGACAAATGCAGTAAGCGTTGCTTCATCTGAAACACCACCCTGAAACGAGGAAGGGTAAGATTCGCAAGAGTTATCGAACATTTACAACACATAAAATGAAAGAAAGCAGGAAATTTAGGAATGACACAAACCTTGAGACGCTTGTTAAAAAGACTTCCAGATTTTCTGAAGCATCCACTTTGTGGGTTTTGATTCCTCGTGATCCAGTTTTGGGTGTGTTTAAGTTCGTCTCCATCAACAAAGATAAATGGACGCGCTTGAGCGAATGAGCGCAGCACAAAGGCTGTTAACCTATGAGGAAAGAAAGACACCATCAATATTCTGGCAAAGACAAAAAAGGGTGATCGAATGGCTATTTCAAACAACTCAGTGAACGATTTCTCCCGCGCTGATTGGTCGAAAATAATCGATGAGAGCACAGACCATGAGTGAAAAAGATGATGGAGGCACGGCGCGCAGTTTCTCTTTCTCGCGTGCGCGATTTACCGAGAAACTTCAATAAAAAAGTTATTGTAAAAAAACAAGTCGGTAACAATTTCCATAGTCTTCACTATTATTGACCACAGAAAAGCCATCAAAATGTTTAAAACTTTGCAGTGAAACCACTTCAGTGTGATGAACATTTTGAAGTCATTTCTATGGTCGATAAGACTATAGTCCACGGAAAATTGTTGTCAATTTGTTAAACGTACTGGATCCGATTCGAGTCCTCCTCTGTATTTGTCTCTCGGATGAACAGAGTAAAACACGACGAACTCGTTTTTTAATAGCCGACTGCTAGCCTCCGAAAAGTTCCCTACAAATTTTAGGATCGTAACTTTGCCCGATACAAACACTGTAATTTTACAGGATTCGTACTATGGTACCATCACAGAGCCTGGGTTACCTGTGTCCTCACTACACTTCAAATACGAGCTACTTTTTAATAATCACTTACCATGTATTTCCTTCGCTATCTCTGTTTCCAAAGGCACTGTATGATCCATCCGAACGCTTGTACGTCAACTCTCTCTGGTATCCTAATACCAATGATGAACAACCAAACGTTTTGGGATCAGCATAAGATTCTCACCCACCCGTCCCCTAACCCAACACTTTGCCCTAAAACGTGGAATTAGGGGAGGGAGGGAGATGTAGGTGGTTTGTCACAATCACCCCTAAGAGCGGGACTTCCTTTTGTTGGTTACTGGAAATGCGTATTGCCCATCGAGGCAGGGGCTTGAAAATAACTTTTAATGAGCCTTTTGTAGCTGGTAAAAATGCGTCAAGTTGGAGAGCAAATAATCCATTGGGTCAGGAAAATCAGAGAAAAAACATCCTCCAAACGCTGTTACGTCACACTACAAACTGTAAGGGAAATGGGTACCAGTCTTCAGCGTAAAGTTTTCTGGGATCGGTTGGGTGGACAATATGTGCAACAACTGGTTTATTGTTGAATTTGGATACTATTCACCAATCATAACTAAACTTGTCCAGTAAAACCATCTCAAACGTCGTTGCGCCGAGAACGTGTACCCATTCTTAACTAGGGCTTTTCCAATCAAAATATCCTAGACGTCGCCGCGCGGAAACCTTGTACCCATTCTTATTGCAGTTTGGAGTGTAGGAGTGGCGAGTTTTTCCTTCTTCTCAAGGACCCACAGCTTTCTTTTCAGTATTAGGTTTTTGTACACACAAATGGTACCAAAAACCTCCAGTGTAGATTGGAAATGTTTAATAAGATAAAGGCATTTTTTTTGCAGGGCGGTCCAATAAGGAAAGATTGAGATCCCATCTTTTTGATATTTTTTTTATGGTGGCTTATAAAATTCGCAAATGCTAAAGGTGTGTCTGTTTTCCAGTTTAATCTATGCACGTTTATAATACCACTCACAGTAAAAAAGGCTTGCGCACAGAGAAAGTGTGCGTGAAAGGAGCTCCACACCTAGGGGAACTGGAAAATGTTAAACCCATCAAGCTCGCAAACTTTGGCACCCCCTCCTGGCGGTCCAAACCCCCGTCTGCACAGCCTATGATTACGATTATTACAAAAGGTGTTGATGGTACCTATCGTCATGATGTTCTTGGCTTTGTTTTCAACTGAACGAGTAAGTTGTCCCACTGTTGACAAGTACTTCATAATGTAAATGCTTGGTGCAAAGTTCACCATGTTTTGTTCGCCGCAGCCATATGGAAGTCTTAGCAGACCTTCCACATTCAAAGTTGGTCCCATAAGATCACCTGTCGAACAGATAAAACTCGAATCTGATTTATAATGCTCGGGAATCATTTTCAAAGAGTAAAAAGAAAAGACTGCGACCTATCCCTTTAAAAACTTCGTCTCAGTAAGATGATCGCGTCATAACACAGTGACCTAAAGCTGTTGGCCTTATCACTTTCGGAAAGGAAAGAAACCAGGAGCACTTACCATTTGTACGGCAATTTCGGTGAAAGATTTCTGTCAAATGGTACTGGTGTTTTTTTTGGGCACCGAAAACAGGAACGGGATTGAGTTGTACCATTAACAAAATACCGGTAAATTTTTCACCTTCTCTCGAGATGAAGCCTGGCACTGGTAACCCAAACAAATGGTACAGAAAATTTTGGTCGTTTCGGTAAGAACGGGAAAAAGGTAATACCTCGAAAGGTATTACTTTTTTCCGGAAAATTTCCAACGGGAATTTCCAAATTTCTCCCCGGAATTTTCGGGTTTTCCAAACAAATGGTAAGGGCTCCAGATTGCTGTTTAACAAAACAGAGGGTAAAACCGGTAGTGGGGTTCATGGGTGTCGGGATTGAAGCTAGGTGGTCAAGTCTGTGTCAGGTGTAAACAAAAGAGGTTGCAACTATCAAAGACGTGCCTACAAAATAGTGAACGTGGGTGGATAAGAAGCATTTTCAAAGCAAAATACATCACATTAAGAAAACGGTCAAGTTATTAGTAATGAGTTGTGCAAAGACGGTACTCACCGACGGTAGAAACAACTGCATACACCGAACCAGCAACCGCATTGCTGGGCAATGCAATCTTAATGGTGTCATTAAAATAAGATTCATCTACAGGAAATTAAACAAAAATAGAGAAGAAAACTTATGAGTAAAGAATAAAGAATAAATGCGTTTAATCGCGTACAAAATCACTTACTTAGAGGTTTTTAGAAAGAGTTGATAACCTTTTCACTCCAAATAGTAACCAATGTACAAAAATACATGAACAAAATAGTACTCTGCAAAAATTCTACCAGAGGTTTCATTTGAATGGTAACACGATGGGATTTCATCCACAGACTCAAAAGTTAGAACTATATACCAAATAAATAGTACCATGTGAAAGTACTGCTGAAGAGGTTTCATGTGAATGTTAAGACGGATGAATTTTGTCGATAGATTTTAAAGTTAGACAGACAAAACAACCGGCTTGAGTCTCAGGGTGAAAGGCCTCCTTTGCTCTATTTAAATTGTAAGATAATTAAAAAAAACCTCAATCGAAACAGTTTAAACTCAAGCAAGGTAGCTAAAGTACCTTTGAGGCATACAAAGCTGTTATAGGTGTACTCCTGACGAACTCCTTCAGGCTAAAGAAAAAAAAAACACATCCCGTCAACAAACGGAATTGTTCTTTGGCTGGAACTTTTTTCCCAACAGCGCACGTCACATGACATCTAACAATGCAAATGTTTCCGGCCAAAATCTCTGAGCGGGGAACATTGCAAAATCTATGACGTCAGTGCACTGCTACCCGCGAATGTTGACCGACAACTGCCGTTTACAGCGAGTTCTAATGAATTCCAGCTTCAAAATTTCCAGCTATATAACAAATCTGTTAAAGACTGATCCCCGAGAAACAGTTAATTTTGTTTCCCTCGAATCTCAATGTTTGTTGCTTGAGCTTCGTATCTACACATAAATAGGTATTTTCAAGCCATTTTCATTTACTAGAATTATTTTAGATAATCCTTGCCAGCTCATTTCCTAATTTGAAAAGTTATCAACCTGAATCTGACATTTATCACTTTATGAACAGCCATAAGGGAAACAGTGAGTGCGGTTTCGAGGTAAAACTCATCGTTTCCACGAGGCCGGTCAATTAGCGCTTTCTTACATCTCTCAGTTCAAAAAGTACGTTACAAAAAGTTAAAACGTTTTAAACTAATAAGTAAATATCAAAAAAATAAAATACAAATTTCGAAATTGCTTTCTCCCATTAGAAGTCTCTGGAAATACCACAGCGTATTCCTAGCTCAGAAATCTTTGTGAGGCATGAGCTTTTCGAGCGCTCGTATAGAATAATCTCAGCTAGGAGTTAAGATCTGTTATGTTTAGTTCTGATCAGTGTAATTTTTTAATAACACTGCAGTTAAAGGGCAACAATGATTAATCTTCCCTTAAGAAACTTATCAACCTATTTGAACAACCCCAAATTGTAAGAACTGTGTGGCCAGATTTCGAAAAATTGTGGTTCTTAAATGTGGGTTTTTACAAAAATTGACTCTGGAAGGAAAAGGTCTATGGTCGATTATAAACCCTATAAGCCCCAATATCCACATACAAATTCTCCAAACTGATCTCCATACATTTGCTTAAAGAATTAGTTGAGAGAATTTGTTTGCCGATCAAAGCTTTTCCCATCAGGTGATCGTTCCATTAATTCTCACAACATTTTCTCTAGATTATGTATTGACATTGTTTAGAGAAAATTGACTTTGGTCACTCTTGGGGCTTAAGGGTTAACGATGTTAGTCTTTTACTGTATTCTTTTTTTGTACAATACAACAGAGCAGGCGTATTTGGCTGGACGAGCGATGAGTGATCCTTCAACTACATTCCGCCATCTTGGATGATAAAACTGACGGATGGATGAGATGGATTAATGAGTCAAAGAATGATTGCAAAGACGAGGACGACGGGCTTTAAATAGCCGAGTGAGAGGGAGAAGAGAGCGCAAAATATGCCTGCACGCAGCCAGCGTTTGTGAAACCCTGCACTAGATGAACGGCGGCTCTGATTGGTGCAGTTGATTGGATATTGAATGATACCTGCCAATTAATGCCTTCCCTGCCCCTCCTCCCCTAGTCCATCTTTTCCTGCACCCAAAACGGCGGCCTAACGCGTTCGAATTTTAAACAAGCGTTCGTAAAAAACGTCTGCTCTACCGGCTAACATACAGCAAACTGCCGGTTATAAGCCCTGGGCTTATACATCCTCGTAAGAGGTTTCAGGACGGCTTATGAACGGAATAGAAAGAGCGCTTCGAAACAAGCTATAGCAGCGCTGATCAAAATACGTTTTGCATTTACTGGTGTTTAATTAAGCTTTAAAACGTCATAATAAATCAATTCATTCCAAGACAAGCTAGAGGGAGCATATATCCGGGGGCGGGGGACTTATAATCGGATGAATTTTTTTCCTTTACAGGTAGATTAGCCCAGCCCTGGGAAGCTTATAAGTGAGGGTGGGAGGGGGAACTTATGAGCGGAAGTTTACGTTAACACATGTCCATGACTGTGAATCCACCATACCTCCACAAGCAGCTTCCTTATGACAGCATCAGTAACACCCAGAGTCATCTGCTGTGCGCCAACTTCACAGGCTGATGTGGCCACATCCTTGGCCACCACCTTAAGAGGCATCTGTCCCAGTTTCTTCGGAATGATACTAAAGCGCACAGACTTGGCTTCACTGCTACACACACAGACGTCAAAAGAGGAATTGGAGAGTATCCTGTAGTGCAGAGACTCTTCCAAGCCCAGGCGAATCTATTTTGTCAGAGGAACAAACCATTGACTTTAACAATGCAAAAATAATAGAAAAACGGAATTTTCACATCAACACTTGATTCCTGGCACATAGAAAGATCCGTTGATTGAGAAAATAATTCACCTAAGCCCTACTCTAAAGTTCAATTTTTACATTTTTTTTTCGCAAAATTGCTTCACTAAATATCTTTCCACTTTTCACGTAATTAGTTTTCTTCACGATTTCACTTGTTTTATTACCTCTAAAGACAACACACCCCGCGAGCAGAGATCCTTTTGCTTTTTTCTTGAGTTAGGAGGTGAAAAGGACGTTCCGCCTGGATCGCGTCAAACCTTTGAGGACACTGACCGCAGCCCATATTTCTGGACTGGTCAATCTTATTCTCTCTCGGCAAACTGTTTTTTTTTTGTTTTTGCCGAGTGCGAGCATCCGTTTATTGTTTAAACGATGGTCATTACCGAGCCCAATGTGACAAGCACACGGCTTTTACGCCTGAGTTCGAAACCATATCTTAGCGACTTGCCGCGCATGCTCAACAAAGATCTCATGCAGAGTCTTTCATGAACTACGCCGGATCCAGACCTTGAGATACGGGTGGGGGGGGGGTCTAAAGTTAAGCCCCCCCACTAAGGGTAAAGAAGGGCTCTGCTGCCAAGGTGAAGACAACAGAACGGGTTGTCTAAAGCTTGGATTTTCAAAACTTTTCAACAAGTGAGCGTTATGAATTATTTAAAAAAGGATTTCGTATTTCACTTACAGTAAGACACTTGCTTTTGTAGTTGAGGACTGATGCTATAGGCGAATCTTTGCTGACGTTATTGTTTACACTTTTTCCTCATTAGCATACGGCTTAACTCATAGAAGCCGTGGCCGTATATATGAATTAAATGCAAAAGTTGAAAGAGCTGATTAAGTTGAGCAATTTGTGCAATTTTCAGCTCTTTGCAAGCAATATTGAAGGAAATAACAGCCATCAAAAACTGCGAAATTTCTGCGTGGCAAAAAAGTTAATGAGCCGTACATTCTCTGTAAAAGTTCGACTTTTTAGACGGGAATTTCTCCGAAACCATTCGGTGTATTGAGCTCAAATTTTCAGCGATAACTGAAACTGTTATGCCCTTTAAATATTCAGAGTTTTTATTTTATTAGGGTCATCAGATAGTGATAAGCATATGTTAATGAGGCAAAAATTGTAAACAAAGGTTCGCCTATAATGGAGACTTCCTCCTCGCGGATAACAGATTATGGGAGGGTGCGTGAAACAAAAATGAACTTTTTAACAAGAAAGCATTACGAATTTTTTAAAAAAGGTTTCGTATTTTACTTACAGTAAGACATTTGCTTTCGTAGTTGAAGACTGTTGCTATAATGGACACTTCCTCGCCGCGGATAACAGAGTATGGGAGGGTCAGTGAAACAAAGAATGACTGGAATACTTTCAGTGTGGCAGGTTTGGAAACTCCCAGACCAGATGAATTGGACATGGCAAATGCACTTGCTATCCAGCTAGTGATAGTATCAGGAACCTTGGCCATAACCACAGCTTTTCCATTCACGTCACTGTAATTCAATTAAAATATAGATGCTTAGTTGTCAATTGAATGCCTTAAGTAATCAATTTCGTCGCTACTTATGGTTTTGATTGTTAAAATTTTTCAATTGGCTAAAAATTCTGAAATTACCACAATGTTGAGACGCGTGATAATAGACAAGTATAATCCATTTTCCTCTCTAACTGTCTTCTCATTGGCTGAGAGCCTACAATCAGCGCACCTGACAGATTAGTTAGTTATCTGCTGGCAGATTACTGACTGATCTGAGATAGGTTGCACACTCAATAAATTATTTCCAAAAGAAATGTCAGTGTGTTTGGCATTCAAGATTATGTAAAATAAAACAATCATTAGATTTGGTTCTTATGATATCCGGAATAATCAAGGTCTTAGTATGTGTTATTAGCCTCGGTCTTCGGCTCGGCTGATAACAATTACCTCGACCTAGATTGCGCGATACCAAAGTTCAAGTGAAACTAAAAGTTCCAAAAAGCTGCGTACAATCCGACAATTATTGAACGAGGGTGAGCCAAATATGGTGATTTGTTAGTGGTTAAGTAGAGCAATTATTTGCCGATGCAAATAATTGATGTTAGAGACACGTCAGAAAAGTACGGTCCGCATGAAAGTGGTTTCACTGATTCACCACATGCTGCAATTTTTCCACCCGGTTTTTTTTAAAGAAAACGTATGACTAGAAAACAATCGGCCTGACTTTCAAAAATCTGTGGCACTCCAACAGATCTCTGAAATCAAATAGGCGTCAAATTAGACCCGATTTTTTTTATTTCGCGCCTTTCCTTAGAAAAGGAAAATCGGCCCGATAAATCGTAGCCTATAAAGCGTATCGTTTCAACCAAGGTTAGCCGAAAAAGATGACTCCCTTATATCCGCAACCATGCCTTAAGGCCGCAGAATATTTCTGTGATTTTCCAATCTTTATACAGCGCATCTGATGGAAACAGTTACTCACTAAGAGAACCAAACTAGGGTTTTCAACCCGCTTTATTTACAGGAAAAGTACTTTAAATAAACGTTTCTCGAACTAGATCTCTTGCAAAAAACAGTGAGTTCATTTTATCAAAAATTCCCCAATTTTAAGGGAAATTTACTCAATTTAGTTTTACTTTTAGGCTTAATTCTTAACCACATTCAAAATTTATCAGTATCGCCTTGTTTGTACGTAGGTTGCCTAGATTTCAACCACACCTGGTCTGCGAGTATATACCAGTCGATGCTAAGTAATCTTGTCTTTAAGCTTTTGCGTGGACACAATTAACCTCTGGTCTGTGACTTGAAAAGTCTTCTTCCAGATTACAGTTTCATGTTGTCTGTAAAAACATACGGCTCTAAAATAGATTCCGATATCATCTCGTTCCCGACGAATCAACCCAGAGAAGACATGAGGCTAAAAGGGCGGTAGGATTATAGAGCCGCTATGCGAGGAATTGAACACTCGACAAAAACCCCGACTGATCTATAAGCCTCTAAAACAAATAGTTACAGCGCATTCCACAAAGTCATTGATAATTCAAGAAGTAAATTAAAATTTCAGGTGTTTTTAAATCTTCTAAAAGTTTATAAGTTTCTAGCTCAATTTTCTCAGGAAAGATAATTTAAAAGGAAAAGAATGAACAAATCTAGAGAAAACACAATATTTTTAGACGTTCACCTCCTGTTTTATCAAGTGCCTTGTGTTTTAATGTTGATTAAACACCCCTGTTCCTCATTGACATCTGCACTAACGTCAAGTATTAATGTTAACACCATACAACCAATTGAGGCCTTACTTAACTATCTCCTTTGTTCATAGCGATGTCTCTGGAAACTCTTTACGCACTTTAACAGCGTTCTGTTAAGTAACTCCCTTCTTGTTTTTGACGACAGTGGGTGCTTCAAGACTCGACCGCTCTTCTGCAAAATTTGGGCTAGGCCATACACCAGGCGGCGCAGACATGAAAGGTGAATCTGCAACCCATTACACTAGAATGTATTTTACACTAAAGAACTTGTGGCTCATGAAATATCATCTCATACCAGGAATCGTCTCCTGCAAATATACCAGGCGGTATTTGATATTTGATTTGATGGCTTTTTCTTCACTAACAGCTTTAAATTCTCCTCATTATTGTATGAGACGATTTTTTTCTAATAATTTTTTTTTTTCACACATTTGGTCTACATAGTTTTGGTTACTCATTTTAACCCTTTATTTGTCTTTATACTTATGTGATGCAGCGTTCAAACTTTGTCAACTTTTTTTTATATATTTTAAAAATTTCACACTTTGTTTTCATATAAAGTTTCAAGAACCTTCTACTGTTAACTTTAGCCCTGTACTATAAAATTTGCAGGAATTTTAAACGATTGTCAAACTAGAATTCTTGCAAAATAAGTTACTACAATTTTTACCCTTGTAATTTATAGACAAATTTGCTCACTTCAGTTACCCTTGGGTTAAGTTCTTGATTAAATTCAATATTCCAAAGGAAGGTCAAACATTTACGATCGGTTATTTAAACCAAGTCAAACTTAAGCCGCGGTTTAGCAAATCTTTGGACCTCCAGATCTCTTCATTAGTGTGTTATTTTAAGACAATGAGTGCTTTTCCAGTCTACGCCTTATGATTTCATGAAACTTTTCACGATAAATGGTGTTAAGATAAAAGCGTTAGGCAAACTGAAAATGGCTTAGAACGCGGTTTTGTTAAACACTGGCTAAACTCCGTTTTAATAATTGGCCCGGCTTATACTTTTAAATGCGTAAATGTATTAAATGAAACAACATATAAATGATGATATAAATCTGTGATAACATGTTTAAGATTGTGTAACATAGTGATCCCTCAGTAGCTACTAAATCCATCGCTATTTTAAATACATGATACGACTTAAGGTGAAACTAGAACTCGACAGGTCAGTAATTGCTAAATGTCTAAGTGGAACATGAACGTTCTCTCAGTATTTTTAGATCTGTCGAACTTCAGCTGCAAATAACTGTACAAGACCGCCGCAGACACCAAAAATTTCACCAACATCCGCGCTCTTAACAAAATCTCCGCGGAGAAATGGCTATGGACACCGTAAAGAAAAACGATTACTACTCATTCGAGAACTATAAACCTCTCATTTCAGCTACAGAAGTTTAAAAATTGACACAAATTATTAAAACGATTTAAGACAATAGTAAGACATTAGAGTGACTTTATATTTGAATCGTGAAACAGGTACTAACAAATAGTGCAAAATAGCAAGAGCTAAACAAAAGAAGACAACAGCTAGAGTTAGTGCATAATAGAACGCAGTATTCTACTACCTATTTTCACAGGTTACGTAAGATCACTCGAAAAAATTTTCTATATCTGGTCAGCGCTAGCTGGTTATAAAGATCAATGCCGAGAAATTATAGCCAATGAAAATTGAGATATATTCTAAATGAAAAATATTAGCAATATGGCGCATTCTAACCTTTATTAACGGAAACTTCCACGATACGAGACGATACAAAACGGTACCATACGATACGATACCATACGTTTCAAATCAATACTTAGGTGTGCCACAAACTTAGATGCTTTATGCGACCCTGTTCAAGTTTTCAGTTGGTCGGAACGATGGACATAAGGCAGGCGACCATGCACTTCTCGCCCAATGGCACAAAAACTGTCTTCACGTCTTAAATATAACGCGATTTACTACCTTGGACAAAATGAAATAAGAACAACAAACCCCTCTTTCTTCAGAAATCAAGGATGAAGCAGTGCAAAGGGCAAAACGTGCCATTTTCCCATCTTTGATCGAGGAGGGCGGGGGAAGAATTCTATATTTTTCATTTATTTTGTCCGAGACTGTAGTTTAGACGCTACCTTTTATGCTGCTACTCGATGCTACAGTTGGTGTCTTGTTTAAGAAGAGTCCTTTGCAATCAACATTGTTTGGTACCTTTTTTAAAAAAGGGAAATTCAGATATGAAGGTTTTGTTTGCAATAACCCGTGTATATCATACGCCTGCTTACTTTACCAACTCCTCACTCCATAGCCATGTCTCGGCGAATTCCTTACGTACATATCCAGGCTTCTGTCTTGATTTGTTTTGCTTTTTACTGGGTTGGGGACCACTCTGGGTAGGTCTCGGTAGCTGTGGTTGCAGTACGAGTGGTCTAAATCGGCGACGATTGAACCGCTGACGATATAGGCGACGGATCGGCCAACCCCAACGTTTAGAAGGACGTCGCTCCCAGCGCCTAGTATCTAAAAGAAATTCGAATTTTACTGGCACATCATAAAAACAGGCCGTCGATGCAATGGCTTAGAAAGGAGCATTGATTTGTCATGATTACACAGCTTTTTAGGTGTTGTTTAATATAACTTACTTTTAATCTCTTACTCTTAACCTTTTTTAACATGTTAATTTCTTCGAGACCTAGTCTGACTTGACTAACACATTTATCGTTGACTGTAGAAAATAAGTCAATAAGTTTTAAATGTCCCCACACTGCTTGTCTGACAGTGCGAGCTTTATCAGGTTCACAGTGAAACCGTCAGTCTCTTCAGTGCTGTCTACTGAGTTGGCTAGAGTACAGGGACCGGTTACATAAAACTTTTACTTTAAATGCTCTATTAAGCAGGATACTTAATTATCCTTCAAAAATTACGTGTCCGTTGCGGGTGATGTTGCTTACAACATACCAAACACTTTCAGTCGTTCGTTTCTGCGGGATCCACACAAGTTCCGTAATTTTACGTTCTATTTACCACTAAAAAGACACTTAAGTATTAAAATGCCCAAGTGCGGATAACACAGCCACACGAAACATTTTATTGCAAAGAACATAACGAGCACTCTCGTTTGTTTCTGCGGGACCATATAGGTTCCGCAAATTCACGTTCTATATTCCATTTTAAAAGAGAAAACTGTAAACTTATGAAAACGCGTAAAGAACAGAGAGCGCAGCCAAGCAAAACATTTTGGTAGCAAGGCATATCGTTTGTTTCTATGGAGCAAAGGTTTCAATCTTCTAAATAAACACATGGGTTCCCATATCTGGCCCACTCTACCTAAGAAGCGAAGAACTTCCTACCCTTCAAACGTTGAAGAGAAAATATAGGAAATATAGGGTTTCAAAATACTAATTTCTTAGGATTATTTCTACAACGTCTAAAAATAACTTTGTATATTTTATTCTAACGTTCTCTTTTACAGACTTACTATAAAATGAACTGGTGCAGGGATTGCAGGTATGTTCGCGCTCTACCGGGACGCTTTTACACCTGCACGAAAACTATACCGGGTAGGGCGTCTGTTCACATATAAAAACGGTGATTTAGGCGCGATTTCTGTAACGGAGCGAAGCTGCACTGCGCCAATCTCGAAAGTGGAGCATCCTGACAAATAGGATAGGTTCAGTTCTACATTTTGGTGCAATGTCCGCACGAAAAGCTATGCGGTGTCAAGTGAACAAAGCCTGAGCATGAAATACCGTAAAATTCCGAAAATAAGCCCCGAGGCTTATATTTTTCAAAGGCCCTTTTTGAGGGGCTTATTTTTCGAGGGGCTTATATTCGGACGCAGGGGCGGATCCAGGTTTTTTGTTAGGAGGGGGTGCACTCGTCTCTTGCTCTACTTCAACACCAATAAACCACATAGTTTTTTTTTTGCAGAATACCAGTTGTATTAGAAAACCGCAGGTCATCTCGGGGTGGAGGGGGGGGTACGCACCCCCTGCACCCTCCCCCTAGATCCGCCCCTGGGACGGGATCATCTACAGAGGGAAATTTGCGTTTTAAAATCGATTGGGCTAGCCTTATTGTTGGAAGTAAATTTACCGTTTTTGCTTTGTTTTACTTAGTATTTGAGATCAATTTTACAAGCACAAGCCCCGGAGGCTTACATTTGGAGGGGCGATTTAACGAAGGGTTTTTTGCGTTACCGGTTTGGGGGGCTTATATTTGGAGGGGCTTATTTCGGAATTTTACGGTAGTTATATTACGAAAATCACTAATTGAGCTATTTTGACAAAATAGCACATATGTCAGTGGTGTGAGCCGGCGTATGTATCTTTGTGGCTTTGTATCTTTGTATGTTCGGATGTTTGCTGAAAGAGCCAATAAGGTTGAAGGTACTATGAGTTGATGCTTAGGAACCAATGAGATCTTGGCATCATATGACTTTGCTAAAGGTCGAGCAAGGGCACTTTGAGACCGCCATCTTCATTCTTCACAATTTTTTCGTCTTTTATTACGGCTACAGGTGTTTGGGAACATTATATTAAATATCTTCACGATTCAAACGCTGTGTACAGTGATGCAGCTGTTTAAGGGTTCATATTTTAGTGTGGATGCTACTCCAAGACATTTCTGACCGAATTCGGCTATCGCTAACGGTACTGACGCACGTATTTATGAGTTGTGTTTCACCTGCTTCAAGGTAGAGTATAAAAGATCGTATATTTTCAAAGCTCTTCCAGTAAAGCAATAATTGATATTTAGATATGGACTTTAATTCGAAAGTATACGGCCTGTAAAATGTGGTTTTACAAGTTTGAAGGGCAGCTTATTTTTTTGAAAGTTGTACTAAGTATTGTTAATCCTGTAAACAAGCTTTAAAAATATTATCCTCTCGCTTACAAAGTTCAACAGACCTTTTTCGTTCCGGCAAAACAAAAAAAAAAAGAGTAATAATTGAACAACATGATACATCTTTTTCTGCATACTAAGCATTATAGTCATTGAAACGTATTTTATGTAGTAAAGATGCGTAACTTAAGGTGACTCGACCCAGTTATTTTGGGAGGGTACCATCTCTGGTATCCCCACCTTTAGTTTGATTCTAAGTCTAACATATAGCATGGATAACATATAGATCAATCTACAATATAGCATAAAATTTTTGGCGATCGGAGTAAATGTCACGTGGTTATAGTGCCACGCCTCTTTTGGGTCTGAGTCGAAATTCTGCTGTTACCAGCATTTTTCGTCAAAATCTCGGCTACATATAGTGCGCATTATTGCCTTGCGTTGAACAGGGTTTCACCAAAATCGCACAGACCAAATGCGAGAAATTCAGTGGTTTGCAAATTTAGGTCATAATTTATGTGAAAATGATAAGCAAACTTTACACGATTATATCTAATAAACTATGAGATTTATTCCTTTATTTTGGGGATTTTTATAACAGGTGGGTCCCTGCAACTCAACAAAAAGCTTTAGGGCCTTGTAAATGCGCGGGATTTCGAGCAATACAAACATATGGAAATTATAGTTTTAGCTATTTGTTGACGCCTACCAGCGTTTAAGAGTCCTTTCACGAAAAAAACATTTTCTTTAAAATCGTAGTTTTTTTTCCTTCAAATTTTTCAGGGCCACAACTAATTAACTAACTACCTGGATTCTGAATTTCATGGTCATTGAAAACTGTGACATTATCTTCTATAAGCCTAAACTTGAGTAAACATTGAAGATTTTTAGCGTTTTGGCTGAGTTTGTGCTTTGGGAGTTTTCAATTGTTTCTAGTCTGTCATGATACAACAGGGGTCTTTTTTGCATGAGCATGTGCGACCGCTGAACAAGCGATGTGCATGGAGGCTCACCACAGGGTTTGCTTTCATCAAAATGGCGCGTCTCCAAGCTATCATAGCGATTATTTTGCTCGTTGGTCTTGGCGAATGTGCTCGTGATTTAACAAAATGTAGTTTGCAAAAAAAAAACTCTAACATGGTCTTAACAAAAGCGAAGTAGACCGGCTTTAACATACACGAGGTAGTATCAAATTTCATCTCCCCACTTGACCAGGACAACAGCGCGCGTATATGTAGTGCATGGAGGATTGCGCTGACCTCATCAAAGTCTAAACAAAGTGCAGAAACGTTTGTTGATGCAAGTAAACACTTTCAATTTTTTTTGTTTTGAAATGGAAAGGAAGAGAAATATTTTAAAAAAAGAACATAGCAAAATTTCAGCGAGTGGGTTCGAAGTGCGCGAAAGCCGATGTTCAGTTCAGCAGTGAATTAATATATGTTCTACAATTTTCCCAGCACTGTAAAGCTACAAAATTAAGAGCACACGAGACGTAGATTAGTCATCTGGTGAGATGTTGGTGGTAGTCACTCTGTATGTCTCGAACAATAAAAAAAAAAATGAATATCAATGAGACACCATCAAAACTGCATTCAATAGGACCGAAATTAAAGTCCAATCTTGTGACCGATTTTGATGAAACAAACGGTTAGGTTTCCCAAGAAGTATAGTAAACATGTGATACCGACTAAAGTTAAAAATCATTAGAACATTTAAGTTCTGGCCAAAAGCAAATTCCTGTAAAAAAATGCGTTTCAATGTTAGTCCACGCAAAAACAAGAAGTTCTACAATTTTCCTATAAACAAACTTTGTATCGCTAAAATACTTAAGGCAAAAACTTTCTATTCCAACTGAAAACGGTGTGGTAGTCGCCCGCTGATCGTTATTAATCCACCCCGAAATATGGCTAAATCAGCTATCTACAAATTATTGACAGAAATCCTCTACGGCATCGAGAAACTAATTTACATCCGATTTATAGACAAACAATAAATAAAGAACATTTTGCTCAATAGCTGCGCATCAGCAATGCATTCTACGCCAAACTTTGCGGTTCTTAAAGGGGAATCAAGACACGAGTCGAGCGCCAAACCGTCCCCGCAGCCATGTTCGTGTCAGACATCCTTGAGAAACTTCATCTTTCACCTCGTTCAGCGCATCAGTCTCCACTTTAAATCAACAGATCTTTACTTATTTTGTACAACGAAGGTCTTTCCTAAGTTCCTGCTACCATTTCAATCTCAAGCAAGCTTTCAAAGTGAACAATTTGGTTCCCATGACTATGCAGCACGGTCGCTGTCACTGGTCGCGTGCTCTTTGAGAATTCAGCGGTCGCGCATGCTCATGCAAAAAAGACCCCTGTTTCATGATACAGCATTCTTGTTCAGCACACGTGCGATGACCGCGCTTGGTTGACTTCCTAATGCTCACCGAGACATGATAATTTTGGTACGGCCGAAGATGTGTCGGCCTTCGGCCAACAACGAAAATTCCCGCCGTACGCGAGAAAAACCTCTGGTACCCAGGGCATTGTTAGCACCGAGTGTGAATTTATTTGCAGCATACGCGTATCGGCCAAATGCGACTGCCAGACGCAAATACTGCAAATGAATCCTCTTGTTTAAAAAAAAAAATACCAACCATGTTTGTGCTCATTTATCCTTTTACGAGCCAGATATTTTGCAATGACACTATGCAAAGATTTACTACTTATAACGAAAAAAATCGAGATGACCTTTCACAGTATAATGGAATCAATTTCACATCTCGGAAAAAATGGCTCGAACTTCCGCTAAATCGGAAAACCTAATAAAGTCGAGGTGATTTCTTAAAATCCTTTGAGACTAATTTTGTAGTAAACAATTTGCGTTTTTTCACGTACGAATTGTAAAAGGGCCAAAGACCAACATCTTTACGTGCAAATTGTGTGCATGAGTTATTTTTTATAATACTGGAAAACCGTCGTGTCCAGGACATGTTAATAACTATAAACGCCTGTTTTCAAGGCACCGCCCCCACATGCATTAAGGAACTCGTTAAAATGAGGAACAACAAGTACGATTTAAGGGGCAATAATACGCTATCACTGCCAAAAGTAAATACTACAAAGTATGGATTAAACTCCTTCAGATATTTCGCCGCAAAACAATGGAACAGTATTCCAAATGAATTGAGTTTAAGAGCTGGAGGTCTAGAATTTAACAAACAAGTGAGGAATATTCAATTTTAGTTATCTAATTTTGTAATTTTAGAAGCTAGATATTTTATATTTTTACATTTCTATGTACATATTTCTTTCTTTTCTTTCTTAATATTGATTTGTGGAAAACCTGCAAAATAGCTTTAGCTAAGTGTTTCTCCCACGTTAAATAAAGATTATGTTATGTTTATGTTATGTTATGTTTACTAGATTACTGTGTGATAACCTCGAATTCCCTCACGTACAAACAACAAAAGGGGCAAAGTCCAACACTTTCACGCGCCAGTTGTTAGCCTGCGTGGCTGGCGTTTGAAAGGAAGGGAAAGGGAGTTTTAGAAAGAGAGTTTTGGGCGCAGAGAAAAGCGAGGGGCGCGAGGAAGGAGAGAGGGAAACGCCTGCCAGGAAACCATTGTTTTTCTCATTATTAACATCTACCAGGCGAATGTTAAAATCCTGATTGGTCAAAATTTGATAAGATCTAAATAGCGTGTTCTAATTGGTCACATACATGTCATTCAGTAACTTGAGTGTTACCATTCACAACTAAACATTTGTCGTTAGTGAAGCGTGTTGTGATTTTCTCTACGGGAATTCACATCAGTAGAAGGCATCAATTTCACCTTCAAAGAGAATAGAAAAAGCATTTTAAAGAACCGTATGAAGGAAAAGGCCTGTCAGCAGATGAGGTTTACTGACTGGTTCTGAAAAGTATTATCTCCCAACGGCTTGTCGGTTTTACTCGCCAGAAGAAAGAAACGAAAAATCATGCTGCCTTTGTGCTTGTTATCTGTTGTTTGACCCGCGTTATCAACGGCAAGATAATTGAAGACGAAGGATTTATAACGGCAATTTTGGTCGAGGACTTCTTCTTGCCGGTTATAAAACCACCAGGAACTTACTTTAATGATTAATTG
>CALNXK010000580.1:105000-107500 GCA_942486035.1 Porites lobata | reverse complement strand
GAGGCGCGAATCTAAAAACCAGAATACTGGCGGTGTGATTCTAAAGAAGAGAGAACACATAGTGTTAAAACTTTCCAGTGTACCACTCAGTGAAGTAGATTGCCTGGATTAACTGGGGAGGACAGTAACAGAGTAAACTTTGATAAAAAAAAAAAACAGAGAACAGAAACATAATAAACATAACATTACTCCTCTAAAGAATCTGTAAGTATATAATGTGGAGTTGAGAATGCACCGCTGTCAGAAGGCGACAACCTGGTACAGTGATTTTATGCCCCCAACGTTAGTCCGAGAAAGAAATATCCAACTTCGTTTTGTAAAATTCTAAAAAGGAAACGGTACTGACAAAACTCTCAGGAAAGTTTTTTTTTTTAATGGTCACATCATAGAATGGACATTAACGCTAGATCTACAATTTAAGTCCACCACATAATTCATGACGTGTTGGAAAGTTCAAGTGTTAGACACCACAGATAGGGTATGGGATCACGACTTCTAGTAAAGTTAAGTGACATTACCGGGTCATCGTCTAATACAGATGAAGTACAGCCTCCAAAAATTACAACTTCGCCAGGAAGAGATGTACAACAAGCTGTGTGCCACATCCGGGTCATTGGTGAGCTGATAAATAAAACATCAATGTTATGGAAAATATGCCGACAGGAGCCATGATCGTGGTAGCCCGATTCTGGCCGATCATACCCCGATTATGGCTCCTGGTGCTGAACTATTTTTAGGCCTGACCAAAATTTTCTTTCATTTGCAGACAGAGAGAAAGATCATACTGCTTAAATAATATTTAAATTTCCGAAATGAATCAAAATATTCGAAATTATTCAAATTGTTGGGGTTCTTTTTCAACTGCTTTAGTTTTTTATCATCCTGGCCCCAGGCAGAGGTCCGTTCTCTAAATACCTAAGATTATTCACGGTTCAAATTAACTTTAACTCTTAGCTGGTATGACAGTTTTATTTACCTTGGATTTGAAGGGACTGTCAACTGGAACCAAGTCATAGTCGAGATGTCTAAAATGTAAGCATCACCTGAATACAACAAAATATAACTAAACTGAAACATCAGCTGTTAATAACATAGGCAACTGTTCGCATGATGTCTAAACTACGAGTATTCTATCATACTTCTTCACAGTCTAATACTGGTGAGCCACGAGACTGTTCGCGATCTATATTCAGAAAATTCACTAACGAAGCTTCTTTCTAATGAACTACTGTCGTCTCGCCCGAAAGTAGATTCGCCTTTTAGCGTTTCGCCCGGGTCACGCGATGACATACAACACTCTACAACACGGTGAACATAATTCTACCTCGTCATCAGTCCGAGTCACTACGGAGTTACATGAGAAGCATGCGCATGCTTATCTGGTCATTGCAGTGCTGCTATCCGGTCAGTCAACACGGGTGTTACTGCACGGAACAAAATTTTTGGTCTTTACGACAATAACCTTTTACGGTTCATCCTACCTAAATCTCTGAAGTAAGCCTGATACACATAATTGTCAGGGATCGCCGTCTGTGAGTATTTTTTGTTTAGAATTCGCTTTTGTGCCTAACCCTCTTTCCCGCCAGATTAGATACCGCACAATGGCGAGCGATCAGATTGATACTGGCGCTCCTGCGCTTTCTTCTCAGGGCCCACCGGACGCAGATCCGAACCCACCGGGTCAAGATCGAAATATTGAGTCCGCCCTGAGGCAAATCAACACCAACATGGGCACGATGACTCAACTTTTAACCGACGTGTGTGCGCGCCTTCCCACGACCGAGGCACACCGAGCGGCTAGTTCCTCTTGCCGAAGCCCACCGGGCACAAGGCACACAGGCCAAAAACGGCGGTCCGATTCCATCTCCTCCGTTGAATCATCAGACAATGAACATGAGCCGCGGCGAAAATCGAGGAGAGAGGACGATTCCCTAAGCCTGCATGCAACAGATGATGACGTTGCACAACTATTTGCCGACCCGGCATCAAATCCCGCAACTGTCACCGACAACACGGATACAGCGGGCGAGGACGAGTTACTTAAAGAACTTGTAACCTCCTTACAAGAGGAAGACGCAAAAGGGCCAAAAGTCCAACAACAGCTGGCCGAAATTGCCAACAAAAGATGGGGCAATAAGCTCAATTCGGACAAAATAAATAGCATTCTGGGCAAACACCCGCAGCCAGAAAATTGCGAGGAACTGGGGATCAAACGCGTTAATCCTGAGATCTGGGCGTCCCTAAATGCTGCCAAAAGAAAGGCAGATTTACGACTCGCAAACATGCAGCAGGCCCTGCAAAAAGCCACTTTCTCGATCGTCACGACTTGCGATAAGCTTTTGGCCGTAAAATCGCAAATTGAGACAAAGGAAATGGTCACCGACAGTATTGATGCTATCGCTCTTGTCGGACATGTGGTCTCCGAGATCTCATCTATAAGGCGGGAACAGCTCAGGCCATCCTTAAAGCCCGAGTTCCAAACAATTTGCACCAACGACGT
>CALNXK010000580.1:5000-100000 GCA_942486035.1 Porites lobata | reverse complement strand
CAATCAAGTACAATAGATGATAATTTTAAAAATAATTTTGACCAGATAACTATTTACAACAATGTACATCATTTAAAAAATAGACAACAAATTTCATTACAATAACTTATAGTGTCATCTAAGAATGGTATAAAACTACATAAATTACTAGCAGTTCTAGCATTGTCAGGTAGTAAATTAGAGTGATCCGTCACCAAATAAGTAAAAGAATTTAGACCATGTGCACACGTCCTCAGTTTCGGAAGAACAAGTTTCCTTTTATTATAATATTATTTAATACTATACCATATGTCTTCCTCCAAAGAGATAAGCCATATTTGCAATTTGAGCAGATGCCTGGGCTGCTCTTGGAGATGGTGGTCTGCCCTAAAGACACAAAAAAAGTAGTTCTAACAGGAAAGTCAACTTGTAATTTTGTATTGTAGCTTTTTGAATTGAACCAGCAGCCAAACTGTCAAAACCTTGTTCCAGTCCGTGGAAAGCTTCCATGATAGATAAAACTTGGTCAAATAAGGCCTATCATCCAATACCTTTTGCACTTACTTTTACAGTATTTTGATTTTCAGTTGACAAATGAAATGATTCTACCCCTATTAATTCAAGTGGAATCAAGCATTTCTTCAAGGAGTGTTTCAATGTGATCAAGGCTTCTAAATAGGAAACACTCCATCTTTAACTACCCCCAAACTCCCAACCTCCCAAGAAGGGTAGGGGTATGCGGTGCATTTATTTCTGTTAATAGTTTCAAATGAAATGCAGACTCAAATGATTTGAGCTTAGTTTGATTCTCAACTCCTTTGTCACTTATGATTATAAATGCCATCATCAAATTCTTTTGTCCCCTGAACTTTATTAGTCCTTAGCTAATGATTATTAGGGCTAAGAGTCAAGGAGAATCAATTAAAGTTGAAACCCTTTGAACCTGAATTTCAGTTTGAACAACTACATTTGTAGCACACCTTTGTTTTTGGTTGGATCCATGTTAAACTACTTGTATCCAATACAAACAAGTGGCTGTTCCATCCTCTGTTGTCCTGTTTTGTTAAATTAGATTGTGATTAATGCTTAATTCCTCTTAAGTGAAGCTGATTGGGTGCCCAAGAGTCTGTAAGGACTGAATTGCTAAATTATTCTGAAATGGTAGGATCATCCCCAGAACAACTTGTCCTCCCTTAAACCCACGCCGCCCCTTCTCCCACACCAGCCTTCAGGGTGCCAACCACATAATTTAAGATACAAGTACTGTGGAACCTCGATTTAAGGAAGTGCCAAGGAAATGGGGAAATTTGTTCATATATTGAAGGTTCATTATATTGAAAGCCTCGATTTAACAAAATTTTGAAAAAAAAAAAAAAGAGCAAAATGTCATTTTTTTTCCAACGCCCAGCATTTTCAGATCTGACCAATTTCTGTAATTAACATTAATACGAAGCTATTGTCTCAGTTCAGGGCTCTACATAGCTACGGCCCTAGAAACACAAGAACAGGCAAACAAAACTGCTAAAACTACTGTACACAAAAATTTTATCCTTTTTGCTCTGTTTCGCATTCCTCTTTAGCTATCCTTTGGTCACACGATGACATTTATTCCTTATTGCGTTCGACGTTAGGAGAACGCTTCGTAATCTTTGGGGATCCTGTGGTCGATGGGATACCTGTGCATGCCAGGCGTGAAGATTCGAGATTTTTGGTTACTTGGACGGGCGATGTTCAAAATCTGCGCCATTTTGAATAATTATTAAGCGCGCGCACGAATTTTAAGCCTAATAGCCGGCCAAAGAAATTGCGGGCTCACCTGGTGGACATGCGCACACAACTATTTTTATGCGCAAGCAACTATACCTCGTGCGAGTGCGCACGCAACTATACCTCGTGCGAGTGCAAGCTGCTCGTGCGTCCGTGTCGCCTCCGTGGATATCTTTGGATTATTCGGTAAGTTCATTTATTTTTCTCAAACTTCATGCGATGTTTCTTAAAAAGTTCATCGCTTCAACTTGTCAAAGCCTTACCAGGAAACTTTTTAGTACTCCAAGAGCATGTAGAAAGCCCGATGTCGGCGTTGTCCGAACTACAACAAACCGAAGACCTTCGCTGCTCTCCTGCTTTGAATTGATGTCCTCGAATTTGCCGAACAACAAAGCAAATCAACCGATAACTCTGACACAAAGTTGTCTCAAAGCAAATCTACCAAGCCATTGTGCTTTGACCCATAGCGGTCACAAATACAAACCAAACAAACCGAGTCATTGTACTCGGTGGCCATTGCGCCAAATGACCCGTTGTGGTCACAAAGCAAATAAACCGAGTCATTCTGCTCGATGGCCATTGCGCCAAATGAAAAGTGACAAAAGTCAAATGGTTACCGGGCTGATAAGTGGTGATTGTAGTTCACAAGATCATGATAAGGCTTTGACAAGTTATTCTTCTGAGAAAATTGAAAATCATAGTGTAACTATTTCTGAAAATGTTGAAGTTCGTAAGAAAAGAGTGAATTGTCAGAGGAAAAGGGACAGGGAACCATCTCGCGTTCCTGTTAAAATAATTCTAAAGGCACTAAGTAATACGAAGTCTAGGAATAGAATCAAGTCTTTTGTAAGACAACATCTTCCAGACAGTTCTTTTATCACTAATTTATGTAGAAATTACAACACCTGGAAATTCTGGTATACCAATGATCATTATTATAGTAAATTTGTTTTTTACATGAACATACAGAAAAGAAAATTTACAACAACAGATAACTATTCTACATGTAACTGTAGACAAACACATATCCGTGTGGCAGATTTAATGAATTCTGGTGGAAAAAGCTTTCCTCAAACTCATATTGATAATTCAAAATTAAATGGAGGTATGTCTCCTGAGAATGCTGTTAGTCATGATTTACCATGGGATTGTTTAACTGAAAGGCTTCGTCTCATAGGACTTATACCACATGATGTAGGTGGATTTGGGGATTGTTTCTTTAAATCAGTTTCGCACCAACTGTATAGGACTGCTGACTTGCATCTTGAAATTCGTATGGCTGGAATTGGCCATTTACAGAGTTACCCAGAATTGTATATTGAAAGCATTTCTAACGATCACTGGAATAACTATATTCAACAAATGTCAAAACAAGGCACATGGTGTGATAACATCATAATGCAAGCTGTGGCCAATGGGCAATTCCAGAAAATATCCATACCCAACCACGGACGGCTTCCATGTTTTAACCCCCCCTTGCCTTCGGAAATTCCAAAATGCGCTACCCCCCCATGCCCTCAGAATTCCATAGTCGTGAACCCCCCCTCCCCTTCAGAATTTCCGGTTTTTTTTGGAAGTACATTTTCGACTTAGCAACGCCTGTAAGAACAAACGAACATGAATTTATGCCTCCTCAAGGCTGTGATCTAGCAGCACCAGGTGACAAGCTGTACTCTTCAGTGACAAGAAAAACCTACGCTAGTTGCCAGGCCGTGCAAACTCCTTTTTAAGTCCGAATTTGGCTATAAAAATAAACACCACTTAAGGTAATTTTACTCCTCTTTGTTTTCTTGTGCTGTTTTGACGTTTACAAAGGAAAATAGCTCAAACAGACTGTTAAAATCTTTTGGCGGTCAAATATACCGTCGAGTCGTGTTGCGTCCTTTTATACGTCATGTAGTGCGCACGAAAAGCGTTCTAATCTGAAAGGCGTTCCTTGGAAGTGAGGGACTGGTGCGAGTTTTTTACTGTTTATCGGACGGTTTCGGACGGGAGTAACAAGAAATTTGCAAGCGGTATTAAAAGATACATTTTCAGTTTTTATTCACGTGACAAGAAATTCATCAAGGTAAATGTGAAACCAACGTTTTACTGTTCACTTCTATAAGTTATGAGCGTAAACACGTGTCTGATCTATCGATGCTTGTCTTCTGCTTCCGCGGTCATACGTTCGTGGTTTATTTACGAACTACAAAAGTCCACAACAATAGCGTTTTCCAGGAACTTACTCTACACTTTCTACTCCAGAAATCCCACCTGTGGAATTCCCCCATACCTTCGGATTTCAATTCGTAAATACCCCCCCATGCCTTCAGAATTCCATAATCGTGAATCCCCCCTCCCCTTCGGAAATCCTTAAAGCCGTCCGTGGTATGGTATGGATATTTTCTGGAATCGCCCAATGCATACAACTGTGTCATTCATATCACACAGTCTAATATAAATTCACCTGAAAGTACAATCTTAACTCCTGTTGCTGATCAGGATGGACGAAAGACAATATTTATTGGATATATTAACGAGTTGCATTATGTTTCAACATTGACTGACAAAAACAGTAGATATAAAAACAAACTCACATGCATAAAGAGAAAATTATCAGAAACCAATGAAAACAGACATGGTAGACTTCTTAAGCACAGAAATTACATGAAAAGAGTCAAATATACAGAAACAGCTAATGAAAGGGCAAGCAGACTTGAAGATACGAGAGGCACTTATAGAAAAACAATGTCTGAAGAAACTGCTGAAAAGCGAAAAGAGAGACTTAAAAATAAGAGAGACACTTATAGAAAAAGAGTGTCTGAAGAAACTGTTGAAAAGCAAAAAGAGAGACTAAAAAGTTACAAAGACTCTTATAGAAAAAGAACGTCTGAAGAAACTGTTGAAAAGCGAAAAGAGAGACTTGCAAATAGGAGAGCCAGTTATAAAAGGTCTCAAACAATTTCTGCAGGACAAAAAGAGAGCTCTGCTGGTCCAGTTCACGAACAAAAACAAGCACAAAATAACATGAACGATTTTCATAAGTCCAATCAGTATTCAGTTTGCCAATGCACTGTCTGTTTTGAAGCATGGCCATTGAAATCCAGTCCAAGGAAGGTTGATCACTACCAGTGTCAGAGGTGCATACGAGATAAACAACAACCAAAAAAGTTTTCTAAGGAAAATGACATGGTGCCATCATTAGTACCTTTACAACTGCAGGGGTTAACCCAAGTAGAAGAAATGCTTATTGCACGTGCACTTCCTGTTATGCGAGTTTACATAAAACCTGGTGGACAAAGGGGCTATTCAGGCCACTGTATCAATTTGCCTCAGGATATAGCTGAACTAGCACATTCTCTGCCTAGATACCCAAAAGATCTATCTGTTATTGTTGTTAAGATGAAAGGTAAAGAGAACAGTTTTAAAGATGTGACAGTGCGAAGGCAAAATGTAGCTGATGCACTACAATGGCTTGTTAATAATAACTCACACTACAAGGACATAACCATCAATCAAAATTCTTTAAATTCTTTACCAGAACATGGTGTTCCACATGGTCTTCTCTCGGTTGAAACAGAGAATATAGATTTGGATGCCACATGTGAACCTGACTTAGGTCCTCAAAATGAAGATGACATTGTTTATAATGAGGGTACTGAAATGAGTAGTTTTCTGCCTATTCCAGAGTGTCAGCAGCAAGAAATAGAAGCTGTGCGCCAACAATTGTCTAATGATTCTAATCACTTGCCCTGGCCAACAGTTGGCAGTGAACCATTAAACGAGTATGTAACTCCCTTTATAGCAACAATGGCTTTCCCAACATTATTTCCAGATGGTAAGGGTGATCCTACTAACCCATCATTACGCCGAGATATACCACTCGGAGAAAGAGTAAAGCACCTTTCAAAGTTTGGAGAAAACAAGAATGACAAATGGGTATATCGCTTTGCTACTCACCCCAGATTTGGTTACTGGGCATTGAATATGATACAAAGAAAACGTATTCTGCAACAGACAGGCATGTTCCTAAAACAAAACCCAGGAGAAGCTCATTTGACTGCTGAAGAGCTGCGGCAAATGGCAACTAGCAATAACACAAGTATGTTTATATCTAAGATATCACGCTATCTTAGTAACATTACTGGTTCTAATGCTTATTGGCACAAAGCTAAAGAAGATTTAAAAGCAATAATAGCCCATGCTGGAGCTCCAACATTCTTTTTTCACATTCTCCTCTGCTGATATGCATTGGCCTGAACTTCATGCAATTTTTGGCAACTCAGTCAGTAATAATTCAACTGACAACAAACGGCAGAATGTGATTAACAATCCTCATATTACAGACTGGTTCTTTACACAGCGTTTAGAAAGTTTTATTAAATACTGGTTATACAATTCACTAGATGCTGAGTGGCACTGGTACAGATTTGAATATCAAGCTAGAGGTAGTATACATTGTCATGGTGTAGCAAAGCTGAAAAATGATCCAGGTTTATGTAAACTCTCAGAAACAGCTCTAAAAGGCTATTTGGCTGAAATGTCCACTAATACAGCTGAGCAAGTCAATATACTAGAACTCAATCAACAGATAGTGGATGGGGAAAAGGCTTCCCAGGTAGTTTGTCAGTATGTAGATTGGTTATTGTCTACATATAATCCAGATCCACCAGATAATGGCACATGGGTGAAGCCCTCTATTCATCCTTGTCAAAAGCGTCACAAGGACCTTGTAAGTTTACAAGACTCTGAACAAGATTATGTTGATTTGTTGAATACTGTACAAAGGCACACTCGCTGTAGTACAAACTATTGTCTTAGAAAGAAACAAAACGAAACAGAACTGAAATGTAGATTTAAGTTTCCATTTGAACCTTGTGTTAATACAAAACTAGAGTTTGAGCCCATTCATACAAAAGATGGAAGCACTCAATACAAAGCAAAGATCATAACAAAGAGGAATGATAGCAGACTCAATAATCACCAACGACTTCAGCTTCAAGGCTGGAGGGCAAACTGTGATATTCAAGTGATCATTGATTATCATGCATGTGTTGAATACCTTGCAAAATATGCTTCAAAAGGTGAACCAAAGTCACCTGTAATGAAACTTGCATTTAATTCTATTGTCCGTAATTGCAACAACAATAGCAACCCTACAAAATTGATAAAAAAGTGATAATGAAGTCACTTGGCCAACGTGACTTCTCTGCACAAGAGACTATGCATCATCTCATGTCACTGAAACTTGTCAGCTCATCATTTAATGTGGTACCTATTAGTCTAAATGGTTCACGAGAATCAAAACTATAACAAATGATGGAGATACTGTAACCAATGACTCATTGCTTGATACTTACGCTAAAAGGGAAAAATATATTCAAACCATCCCAGATATAATGGCTCTTAATTTCATTCATTTTGCAACAAAATACAAACTTGTCAACAACAAACTAACAGTTCAGCCTCATAACATGATTCCCAGAGTTTTTCCAGTATTTTCTTCCAATTCAAAAGGTCCAAATTTTGGACTTTATTGCAAATATCAGTTACTTAAGCACAAACCTTGGCATACTACACAAGACAATGCCTGGGATTGTCAGGAAGGCACTGATGAAATATACATCACAAAATGGAAGGAATTTCTACAAACACCATATGCTGAAGAGCATGTTCCTGACTGGTATGAAAAACTACAAAGTGTACAGAATAACACAGAAGAGGAACCAAATATAGAGCACTCTTCAGAAGAGCTTCCACAGCGTGAAGAGTGGATGGATTTAGCAGATCTCATACCTGGGTATTTTGTTAACCAAGATAATATAACACAACAAACCTCTCAGCCTGATTATGACTGGCAAAATGACAAGATTAAGTATGCAAATCACTTAATACAGGAAATGCCATCCTGGATAAAAAACTAAGAAAGATACTTTGGATTCTACCTTTGGTTTGCAACAACAAAATATTGATGTTAATACATTCAGTGACATGCAAAGACATGCCTACAATATGGTGAAAGCACATTCTGAACAAGCCTGCCCTAAAGATCCATTGCTTCTTATTATACTTGGAGTTGCGGTACAGGGAAAAGTTACCTCATTAATGCCATCCGAAACCTGCTCCAACACTCTTGTGCAGTGACTGCCACAACTGGCAAAGCTTCATTTAACATAAACGGATGTACAATCCATTCACTATTAAAATTGCCTGTTGGCCCAAGACATAACAAAGAATTAACAGGACAAGGGCTTGTCACATTACAAACCAAGCTGAAAGATATCAGTTATATCCTAATTGATGAATACTCTATGCTAGGACAAACATTGTTTGGCTGGATTGATAGACGCTGCCGACAAGCAACAGGCAAAAATGACGAAGTATTTGGTGGTAAATCCATGATATTAGTTGGTGACCCAGCTCAATTGCCTCCAGTGGCAGATAAGCCATTATATCATTCGAGACCCTCCAGTTCTACAGGTGAACAAGGCTATTTAGCTTATCACATGTTTGGCAATGTTGTAAAACTGTCAGTAAACCAGAGGGTTCAAGGCTTAAATCAACAGCAAGCTCAGTTTAGAGATTTACTCATACGCCTTCGCACAGGAGATTCTAATGAGCAAGATTGAAACTTCTTTTGGCAAGACAGCCTTCCATAGCATTGAACGTGAATGAGTTTCAAGATGCCACTAGGCTCTATTTCAGCAATGAAGAAGTTGCTAATTATAACTTTGAACAGTTATCAGAACTTCATCAGCCAATAGCCTGCATCACTGCACGTCACTCTAGTGATATAGCTAAGAAAGCAAGTTCGGATGACATGTCAGGTTTACAACCGACCATTTTCCTTGCAAAAGGTGCACATGTAATGCTTACCATGAACCTATGGATAGATGTTGGACTTTGTAACGGTACAACTGGAACGGTTGAAGATTTCATTTATGCAAACAACCAGCAACCACCAGACTTGCCTGTCGCTGTCATAGTAAAATTTAATGAGTATAGAGGTCCATCTATCAGTGATAGCATTCCACGATGTGTGCCTATATGCCCAATAACAATAACCTCACAGACACTAGATGGTTTACATGAGAGACAACAGTTGCCTCTCAAACTTGCTTGGGCAATCACAATACACAAGAGCCAAGGGTTAACACTGCCAAAAGCATGGATTGACATTGGTCAGACTGAAACTACTGCAGGCATTTCATATGTAGCTATAAGCAGAGTGAAAACACTTTCATCTTGTATTATTGAACCAATGACTTTTGAAAGACTTAAGAGTCTTAAGAAATCCACTAATTTAAAATATAGACTTGAAGAAGAAAGCAGGCTATATAATCTAGCAAATATAAATTGATCCCAAGTTGAGTGATGTGAACAAAGTCACTCACAACAGTACAACACCCAAAATTGATTAATTAGAATAAATTGATTATACGGCCTTCAACACATGCATACATAAATGATTTTTTTTTTTTTATGGTTATAAATAGTTCACTTTCCAACTACATTTAAAGCAAAGTTCCATGTAATGTTTCAGAGTGTTGTATTAACTAGGGTTTAAAGGTATTTTAAACACCCTCCTAAAACATCTGTATACATCCTTATTTTTTTTTTTTTTTTCAACAGACCAGACAGAGATCTAATATGGCTTCAGGTATGTATCTCCCGGTCATACTTAAATATTATGGTTATAATGTTCCTTTCTTCTATTAAACTAATGCTTCTTGTTTTAAAATCATTTTATAACCTTACCTGCTCTATATGCTCTCATTAATAAAACATATTATTTTGAACATCTAGGTATTAGATGTACACTGTTTCCTATCACTTTTGTCACCCTTTAATGTTCTCATGTAGTTATATGATACAATTTATTTTTCCCACACCTCTTGCATGTTGGTGGCGAACTTTGGCCAAAATATCACTGTTATTTGTACTAAAAATAATCTTAATTACAGTAATTAATGAGTGGTGAACTGCTCCTGTTTTGCTAAATTTTAACACTTCCCCTTCTATTAAGCCCTTCCTTTCTATTTAGCCCCCAATGCGCCTTAAAACAATAAGCCCCTGGGGCTTAATAGAGGATTTACAGTACATGAAACAAGGAGACTAATATTTACACATATGTTTTTTTCAAATAACACAAGCTACCTTATGCAGTAATCCCATCCATGCCAAATTTATTACATTAATCTAAATATCTTTTTACCTCCTTCTACAGAAAAACAAGACATAACTTGCTTTGTGCATAATGTCTCACCAGTAAAAAAATCTGGACCAACAAGCTACTTTAACTGCCACCTTCAGACAGAGAAAGATCTCATTGGCAGTGTATGCTTTGCAACTGAAAAGAAGGAAACTCTTGATGCAATGGCCGCTTTAAAGATCACCGGTTAAAATTTCAAATTTTAACATCAGCAATAAGTATGGACGAAGTGATGTAGTAATAAACAGGAACACAACCATCACTTCAACAACAGCTGATTTTCCATACAAAGCACAAGATGATGTCACATCAATTGCATCCTTGTCAAAAGTAGCACCACAACAGCTAGTGTCAATAAAAGGAAAGATATCACATCTAAGTGCGACCAAAACTATAGTCATCCAAGATTCTCCTGTCAAAAACAGGAAGGCTATATAGTTGATCCATCTGGTTACATAAAAGTTATTTTCTGGGGTGAGCATGTTGACAGTGTCACACCACAGTCCACCTATTTCTTCAACAACTTGAGAATGAAAGTATCTCAGAATCAAAGATACTTGAACACACCAAAACAAGATAATTTATACACCATCAAGGACGCTGAACCCTTCAAACAAACATTACCTGAAGTCAGTGACATCTCAACAACAACAGAAACCATTGGAGAAATACTAGGAATAAGCAGTGTCACCAAATACAACTGTTGTTGTTCATGTTCAAAAAAAGTTACAATCAAGGGAAAAATTGCAGTCTGCGATAACTGCAAAGTAACACAAAAGGCAACCAGCTGCAGTGTAAAGTGGACACTCAAGATCCATATCCAAAACTCCAAACAACCACTGCAGAAGCTTCAGCTACAGGTTTATCAAGAAGCAGTGCCAAAGTTGTTTTCAATTTGTCACTTAATTGCAAATGAAACAACAGAGGAGGAAATCACAGAGGCTGTCTTAAACCTAGACACAGTTAAAGTATGCTTTGACACGCAAACACGAAAACTTGTGGACATTGAAAAAATTGCCATTTAACATGTTTTGTTGCATTTTCCCTTGTAACAAACCAATCTCTAGTAACTATTTAAGTTACTAATAATTCATGCTATGAGATACAAACACTAAAACTTTTAGATATCACAAAAACTTTTATAGCACTTAATTTTTGAATTTCATATTAAACTTTCTTGAAACTATTCCATTTACTATTATTCATGTTACTGTTAGAAAAATTAGTCTCGCTCATTTAGTATCTGAACTACATTGTAAATGAGTAGATTCTCATGTTTTAATTATTGCATTTTACCTTGTGACTAATCGAGTTAGTATCATCCAGGGCCCAGTTGTTCAAAAGACGATTACTGCTAACCCACGATTAAAGCTTAATCAAAGATTTAATCTCTTTTGTTTAAAAAGATTTCAAAAGCTAATTATAAGCTGCACATGAAGTCAAATCGAAAAATAAAACTAAAGAGCAAGAATCCTTAAGAAAATCTCTTTTGGTTATTAATTTAACTGGAATAAAAATTGACGCTAACCCTGGGTTTGCTTAATCGCGCTTTGAACAACCCGGCCCTGGTTACTGTTAAGATAAGAAAAATAGTTAAACAATGCTATGACACACAAACACGAAATATTTAGACATGGAAAAAAATCTAAGTTTCATAGCATTTTGAACTTCATCACAGCTTCATGTTCCAGTTGTTGTTATAAAATTTAGTCTATCTCTTTCAGTTTTTCAAGATACTGAGTAGATTGACATGTTTTTTTACATTTTCTCTTGCAACTAACCAATCCCATGCAACTATTCAAGTTACTATTCATGTTACTATTAAAATTTTTTTGTTAAACTATGGTATGACATGCAAACACCAGAACTTTTAAACATTGCAAAAAGTTTCATAGCATTACCAACTTCATAACTTTCTTGAAACTATTCAATTTACTATTATTCATGTTACCGTTACAAAAATTAGTCTCACTCATTTAGTATCTGAACTACATTGTAAATGAGTAGATTGACATGTTTTAATTATTGCATTTTACCTTGTGACTAATCGAGTTAGTATCATCCAGGTTACTGTTAAGTTAAGAAAAATTGTTAAACAATGCTATGACACACAGACACGAAACGTTTAGACATGGAAAAATCTAATTTTCATAGCATTTTGAACTTCATCATAGCCTCATGTTGTTGTTATAAAATCTACTCTATCATTTTCAGTTTTTCAAGATACTGAGTAGACTAACATGTTTTGTTACATTTTCCCTTGCAACTAACCAATCCCTTGTAACTATTCAAGTTACTATCATTCATGTTACTGTTACAAAAGTTAGTCTCCCACAATCAGTATCTAAACTACATTGTAACTAAGTAGATAAACATCTTTGGTTACATATTTGGGTTTCACTATTAAAGTTGCTATTGTTCATGTTGCTCTTTAAATACTTCGTCTTTCTCATTTAATCTCTCAACTAATTTCCTCCTCTGTTTTTGTATGATTTTAGCTAAATTCATTGAACTTCGAACGCACTTATTAATCTTTGATTACTACTAGTATCAAGGTATATTTTATGCTTGTGTTTCTGAATTGTGTTCGTTATAACGAGGATTTCAATACATCAAGGATCATTATATCGAGGGTTCTATTCCATACATTTTATTGTAATTTTGGCCGGGCTGAAGAAAACTGTTTGTTATACCAAGGACTTCTTTATAATATAGCAGTTCATTAAATCAAGGTTCCACTGTAATCAGTGAAAATACTTACACACACAAAAATTATAACACAGCAATAAATGAGATAAGTCAGCCACAAATTACCAGGGTCCACAAAACTTGGACTGGATCAACCCTATTAACCATGTTCCTAACTGCTATCACTTGGTGGCTTCCAAGAGGCTTATCTCACCCAGGTTTTGTTGAAACCTTAAGAATACTATAATTTTTAACTTACTGTAAATTGCTCCTCACCACTGGAGTTAAAATTGAAATATCCGTTAGACTGGTCTACTCTCTCAGGGTCTGGAGCCAAGCCATATCCTCCAAAATATAGAATCCTAAAGTGAAATTTAGTTGCAAATAATACCATTATTCTATTCCATATGACATTTAGTGCTTTTTATACTCTTCATCTCCAGGAACCTATTTATATTATTATTGATCAATGCTAGTCGTCACAGAGAGATTATGGTAGTGTCACAGTTAAAAGTCTTCTCAGCCGCTGCTGAAAAAAGTAGTAGTTTCCTGCCTGCACTCTTTTCTATTTAGCCCCAGGTGCACCCCATGGATGTACATTACATTGGCTATGTTCTTCATGCTTTGATATGCTCCCTTTGTGTATCCTTTGAGTTTCTGCAATACAAGTCCAATTGTCCAAACCCCAACCTGGAACCTGGTCAGCATGGTAAAACTACCAGTACCAGGAGTATTTACCTCCAGCTGATATGGCCACCAGGCTCACCAAAGCACAGCCCCCCACTATGATAAAGAACAGCAAATTGGGAGGAAGGGTGGGTGGAACCATGGATATAAGTGAGTAACTTAATTTATTCATATATATAACCGCATTTAATTCACTTGGACTTATCTGTAGCAATTTGATCAACACCACGACATAAGGACTTAAACAATATCATTACAGAAGCCATAACAAATATCACTCAATCCAATATTCAGATTGTTACCTAGATGACAAGGCATCTTCTAAGTGTCTGGATATGTTATTTGGAAGAAAAAACTGCATCTTGTATTTGAAATCAACTGTGTCTCAGTACAGTTAGAATTACAGTTCATTTGCTACGACTTACAAATCATTGTGAGTCCAACAGCACAGTTTGTCCCTTGGTGAAGGAGGGTTTCCCTGGATCCTGCTTGTCAGATTTTCCCAGACAAATGTTTTTAAATCTAATGCAAAAACCTTAAACAGAAATGAAATGACATGGAAGATTAATATTAATTATTTGTCACCTGAATTATATGAGTTGTCAGGGAGGACACAATAGCTTATGTGAAGTTTGTATTCTGCAAAACAAGAACTGTATTCAGGGTTTTCATTATGGGTATTGGGTATTGGAGAATTCTCTGTTTACTACACAGAATTCCTCAGCTAACATTCAGTAGCCTATTCAGACATAGAGCCTCTTTCCAATATTCTCCTGTAATGTTGCACCTTTCTCCTGCCACTAGAATTCTTAATGAAAACTGTGTTTTGAGGCAGTGTTACCAACATACAGTGGAGGTTGGTCCCCCGTCACAATGTCCAGCAAAGATAAACATTGATTTTCCTTCCATTACACATGCAGATGATCCTGACATAGGAGGTGGCTCTTCTCCACTTGTTTCAATTTGCTTCCTAAAAATATCAGGAGCTGTAATAAACAAAATGTGTATAGAAATGATTTCAAGAATTGACAGCCACCATTTTGCGACAAAATGCTAATATGAAAGAGAACTTTTTATGTGAAAGACAGAACTTACCATGTGGATGTCTCAATGCAATACAGCCACACCTCGTTACTATGGTGATATTTATCAACTACAAAATGAACTCCGGGAAAAGCCACCTCGGGACCATGCTGAAATGAAATAACAATATTATATTAATTTTGCTCATAATCATTTGACTACAGTGTATGTGGGGACATACTGCTGGATAGGGTATGGTTTTTGGCCCTGTCGCCCTGGACAGGTATTTTAAACTTCCATCAAGTCTGGACCTGGACCTGTCCTAAACAAAGTATCACTGAGTTTTTAGTGATCCAAATTCGAAGAGGCTCATTTCTATTTATTCAGCAGGTCATGAGTCAACATAAAGAGGTTTGTCCCTTTTTTCCCCTAAACATGGTACATATCATACGGTTTACAAACCCGCAGGGGTTCCCGAATACCCAGCATGGGTCAAGTACCGGGGGACAACCGGGGGAAGCCGGGGATAAAATCTTAAAGTAACAACATAAACATGAAGCTACAGCCGAGCATCTTCTAGGAAGCGCGAGATTTCTAACCTCTGGTGATCCTATAAAACGTAAGGTTAGCGTATCGCCCGAAGAATGAATTCATAGCCGCTTATTTTCAAAGTGATAATCGATACGTACACGATGGTAGCCTCCCCAGACCACTATATAGCCGTCAAAATGAACCGCGACATGGCCACTTCTCTCTTCTGGTTTCCTCCCATTTATGGACGGGAATACGAATGTCATTTTTTCGGTGGAGAGTGCATAAAAGCACCCTAGCTAGAACATATTCCGGTGTATGTTGCGCGCGGTAGTAAAATAATCCTTTTTTCCGTGGGAAGATTTTTTGTTTTGCCGCAATGCATGCTGGAATACGTTCTTGTGTTATCAGGTGAACGAAATGCTTGAATGTGATTGGTGCGTTCAAATCTGGCTCGGAAATCGAACGAGTCTGCAGGCAACGCGAACGAGAGATCAAAAGAAATAGACACGGACAGCAAGCTTTCTTCATCGAAATATCCTTGAAACTGGTCAAGTAGAGTGAAAATCTTTACATTTTAGTGGAAAGTAAATATGGTGAAGACGAAAGTGCCTCAGGAAAAGAACATTCAAGTGGTCGTACGGTGTCGGTGAGTTGCACACAAAGACGATGACCGTGATAAATTTTGCTACGTTTTTCTCTTCTGTCAATCGTGCGATCGATTGGGCAAGAAAAGAGCTTAAGTTTAGAATATTTATGATTTTAGTCATTCAATTGCGTATCATTTCTAACTTTTCGGCGGGATGTACAGAGGGTTACAGTAGGGATAGTTTTATTGGAATGTCGTTTTATGACCGGCGATATGAGACAAAAATTAAATATGGCGAGTCAATCTTTTAGTGCGAAAAATATTGCGACCTTCATCTGAGAACTCAATTTGTGAAGAAACGCTGATCTATGAATTGTAATGTAGTATTCTTTATTATTTCATTTAAGACGTGCCTCATGTGCAGTTATGAAAGTGTGGTAATCTGTTATCTCAAACCATATGTACCTGCAATGATTCATGTGATATGCATCCATATTCCTGTCATGATATGAACTTTGCAGGGTGTTATGCCACTTAATGACATACTGTACACTGTAAACTTCATTGTGTGATTTCTTGTATTTTCCTTGACGTAAGACCAAACTATAAAGTTTGCTTTTATTTTCTAGACCTCGTAATTCAAAAGAAATCAAAGAAGGCTCGCCATCTGTGGTCAAATGCCAGCCATCCAAACGGGAAATTGTTGTTAAACATGACATTGGTAACACCACTTCTGTGTCAACAACAACAAAAACATTCACATTTGACCGAGTATTTGCCCCTGAAACTAAACAGATTGATGTTTATCGCTCTGTTGTGGTGCCAATTTTGGATGAAGTTTTGATGGGATACAACTGTACAATCTTTGCGTAAGTATGAAAGAATTACTAAGACAGCAGCTTCTACATGTAAATTATGTCATGTTGCAGGGCTGTGCAGTCATGCTCATGACCTTAATTAACTGCCTGTGATTTGACAGCATTCATGTGTTATGAATGTTGTCAACAAATACTGTTCTTAATACTGTATAGAAGGGGGGGCCTAATCACTGTGACCAGCCAATCCCTAGACAGTAATTAATTGATTCCATGGCTGGCGATCCCCATGCATTTGTGATTCTGTACCACATCATTTATATCACTCGACAAAAGTAGCAGCAGTAACATCTTTCGTGTTATCATAGCTATGGCCAGACAGGAACAGGTAAAACATACACGATGGAAGGAGAGAGAAGTCAGGAAGATTGCTCTTGGGAGGAGGTATGTGATTTGACTGTGAAATCGTCACCACATCTGGACTTCAAAACCTGGCTTTCTTTATCTCTAAAGTGTTGTTAATTTTTACTGTTGTTTACCTTAGGATCCTTCAGCCGGAATAATTCCACGCACTATGCATCAGTTGTTGGAAAAACTCAACAGTCAAACAGTGAGTTTATTTATCAAGTTACACACCTACATATGGTAGTGAAAATGCTGAAAGAATCATGGCAGCTTGGAGATGAAAGCAAAATGATAAAAAAATTGTTGGAACCTGCATGCAGCCTTGTTATTAGTTCATCCTTCCACTTCGAGCCTCCAGCTCTGACAAAATAGATTTTACCATGAATCCTGTTGCTGAGGACTACTGAAACATTAAAAGGAGTCACTGAACAAAATGAATGATTTTGGCTACATTTAGGTCATAAGGGCTCAGTTATGATGATGCTCGTGGCTCTCTTTTCTTTAGGGCTTTGTGTGCTTGTTAAAATGATTATTGTAGGTTAAATTTAAGTGTACTATTATTTAGACAGGTAATAATTATAATAATATTGATGTTAATTTGTGTTTCAGGATTGTGAATTCTCTGTCAGAGTGTCATTTTTAGAAATTTACAATGAAGAGCTCTTTGATTTACTGAGCCCAAGTTTGGACAGTCAAAAAATGCGTCTTTTTGAGGATTCCACTCGCAAGGTAAGACTTCAGGAACAAAGATCAAAGACTAGGGCTTTCCAAAAATAATTCCCCTGCAAGAGCCTACAGTTGTTCAAACACCAGTCAGCCCAGCCTCTGATCCTGACATACATGTAACAGCAAGCACAGGGTATGAGTTGTCATTGCAACCAATCCCAGATAATTATTGTCAGTGCCAATATTGTTCTTCTAATAATTTGGGGCAACAAAAGCTGTGTCCGATTGTATTGCATTTGCATTTGGGCTAATGGATTGTGTGCTTTTCTAGCCCAACGGGCAAGTGAAAGTTTTTGGGGAAATTTCAAACAGCCACATAGAATTTCAGTTAAAAGTTACTCAATTCTGGTAAAAACCTGTAAACGAAAAATCTCGGGCTAGTACATGCTAGTTACAAGTTGCCCGAAGGGCGGGCTGTTAAATAAAAAATGGTTCTCGTTGCACCCTGATTTGGGTTGCATTTTAGTTTATAGTTTGGTTCTTTTTGGCCAGATAAAGATCAGAAAACAGCTAAACTAACTTGAGTTAAAAGGCATTTTTTGGCAAAATTTCAGGTGGTGTGAATGGTAAAAGACAAATTGCAGGTTACTCTTGTCCTTTTTGTTCTCATGGGTCTGAGTACTCCATCCAGGCTAAACATTAATGCTGTTAGTGTGCATTTTAGGGCTCAGTCGTCATACAAGGACTAGAGGAACTGGTGGTCCATGATAAAGATGATGTGTACAATATTCTTGAGAGAGGCCGAGCTAAGAGGCAGACGGCTGCCACTCTAATGAATGCACATTCTAGGTAAAGTAACGATAATGAGGGATGGAATGTGTTAAACTCACCAATGTATAGTTTAGGTGTGTGGTCATACTGAGACAGCTGCAAGCGAGTGTGGAAGGTAACGATTTTTTTGGCATTACAATCCTGTGAGAGGCAACCAATAGGTACCATTACACTTCACCCTGTTTTTGCCTTTTTTCTCCCACTGCGGAGTCTGGTCCCACCAAAGCTACTGTGACACGGAGGTTCTCAGTGGAGAGAATTGCAGATACTTTTACAATGGAAATCTAGAAGGAAGAGGGAACTGGTAGCAAAAACAGCTAATAAAAGTGACTCATGAACATCAAGGCAACATAATTGAAATGATTGATCTCAACAAAGGCACTGTCAGTAAAATTACAGGAGCCCTGCTGCTGCAAACGCTCAAAGACCACCCCACATACGATTAGTGATGGAGACCACCAGCCAGCAGTGTCTCTCGTTTAACCTCTCCTAAATTACATTTTATGTAGCCACATCATACAGTAAAACTGAATTCATTTAAGGTGAACCTACTCAGTTATAATTTATGTGCACTGCAGCAGACCATACACAAAATAATCTGTTGTGTCTTTTTTTTCAGTCGTTCTCATTCACTGTTCTCAGTGACCATTCACATCAAAGAGAATTCTGTCAGTGGTGAAGAACTATTGAAAATTGGCAAATTGAATTTGGTAAGCCTTGATTGCCCTACTTTACATGCAGAATTAAATTCTAACCTAACAGATGTTTGTTATTATAAATTACTTTTACATGTACACCGTAGCTTACTTTTGTGCAAGATTAAATATATCAATACCGCAACTTTCTCTTAAAATAACTGGATACTTAATTAGAAAAATCAAAAGTCTTTGACACTATCTTGCTACTCTGCAAAAGAGAAAGAGAAGTTGTAGAAAAAACATGGATAAGAATAGGACTTTGAGCAGAATAGATTTTACTCTAATCCTACAGAGTACACTTGCAACTTGTTTGTCATTTTGTTCAGGTGGATTTAGCAGGAAGTGAGAACGTTGGCCGATCAGGTGCTGTGGACAAACGACTCAGAGAAGCTGGTAGGAAATTGTTTTATCAAGATTTTATGAATAGCTTGTTGATCTATTTAATTTTTCATCATATAACTCAGAGAGCTGCTGTGAAAGAGATTGAGTCATCGAGGCAAAAAACTGAAACTACATTGGGTATGTTATAGTGCAGAGTCTTTAGCAAAGAGATTTGTTTTTTTACATGCATTTATTGACAGGCACAATCAATCAGAGTTTGCTGACGCTTGGAAGAGTGATCACATCACTAGTAGAAAGAGCGCCTCACATACCTTACAGGTACTCTCTACATGCATGTAAACTTTAATTCAATACTATCAATTTTATAAGCATAAAAATAAATGAATAAATAAACTAGACAGTGCTCTTGCAAGCATTTGTTCTAAGTGTTGAAATTATAATGAGCCATTTGAAAAACAGCAAGTTTTAAGGCATGGATCCAGATGTTATCTGTGATTTCAAACTCACTAACTGCCTTATAGCATATTTAAAGATTTCAATGTTTATTATTATTTAACTGATTAGAAAAAAAAATTCATTAAATGATAATTTGTTGAATTTAACAAATTTGATGTTACCTTTTAATTACAGAGAAAGTAAACTTACCCGGCTGCTGCAAGATTCTCTTGGAGGACGAACAAAGACCTCAATAATTGCCACCATCTCACCAGCCCTTTGTAACTTGGAGGTGCGCTACAGAATTAGCTTCTAAGTTATGAAATTGTCTTTTTTCACAATACTTTAAGTTGCATGATTTATATGTAGTGTCATTGTTGTAGTAAAATTCTGACTAACTGTTTTGGGTTTATGTGTTATTGTTACAGGAAACACTCAGCACTCTTGACTATGCTCATAGAGCAAAGAACATCTTAAATAGACCTGAAGTCAACCAGAAGCTAACCAAGAAAACTCTGATCAAGGTAAACCATGATCTTCTGAATTCATTGGTCTCACAGTCAGGACAAAAAAAACCTCTCAGCTGATACAAAATCCTCTGAAATAAACCTTGTGACAGTTACTTCTTTACTTGCACAACGTAAATTATTAATACATTAAATACAGTCATTACCTTACATATACTGTAGTGATAATCGACGCTATCATGAAGGCACTATCATTCGCTCACATTTATTTTGTTTTTTGTTTTGACCACAAAATGGAATGCAGTGATTCTCAAAATAATATAAAATACCACTATTAAGTCATGTCATGTCTAATATATACCCTCTTGAGGGACTGTATTTACAATGTGATCAGGGCTGCCACTACCCTGTGTGATATTTAAACCCCCTTTTTTATGAAAACCACACCTAACATAACCATAATCAGTAGATTTTCCCATTTTTTGGCACTGATACAGTAAACACCCGCATATAAGAACAAGCGGATTAAGAACACCAGGCTGAAATTTGGCCAATAAAGCCCCATTTTTATAAGAACAAGATTAGCCTGACAATTGTAACTTGTTCTTATAAAATGGAAAAAGTATCATGATTACAAAGCGTGTAAGTTTATGATATAATATAATATATAATATGATCAAATTACTGGATAATTATTTATTTTATTTTGCTAAAATATGCTTAAAATATACCTCTAGCAACATGTTTTGGATAGTATTACTTAATAAAAATTTAAGAACATTTTGAGGCTGATTTGTCATTAAGCACCCGATAAATAAGAACTCAATCAGCCTGACCTCCGAAATCGTGTGTTCTTATATGCGGGTGTTTACTGTATATCAGTGGAATGTAATGATGAGATAGATATTATTTTTGGATTTCAGGAGTACACTGAAGAAATTGAGAAGCTTAAAAAGGACCTCTTGGCTGCAAGAGAGAAAAATGGCATTTATATTGCAGAGGAAAATTACCAGTATGTTTACTTTAATCAATGGGTTTATGACAATACATTAGACGGTATTATTTTTAGTAAGTCACCATCTCTCCAAAGCAGACAGCATCAGAGCAGGGCTGCGAATATTTTTTTTTTCTTGAAAGGACATCATGTCCTACTAAGACACCATCTGGATCGGATAAAACAAAATTTTGGTCGGACATCACCACAAAAAAGGTTTGAACAAAAGCATCATGCCACCTTTTGGGTAAAACAGAAGACATACTATGCTAATGTAGAATTCCGGAAATTTCGGTTGGTACGTCAAATGGAACTGGGACCATTTCAGTTTGGTCCGATCAGAATATTCGGGACCAGCTTTGAAGGTGGTCCACTTTGACCGGTCCGGTTATCTCGGTAGGTCTGACCGAAATGTCCGTTTCCATTTGACAAAAATTGTTGTCCCCAGTACTGCTCTTTTGTATCCTGCTTACACAAACGCGCGGTGGCTTGTGTCGGGTTTATGCAACCAGAATGTACCGGTCCATCGGCACGTGGAATTTCCGAAATTTTTAACCGGAATTTGTTAAATTGAAACCGCCCACTATTTTGAAAAAAAAAAAGGAGCAGTCTCCCAGACAAAAAAAAGACGATATGAATCAATCTTTCTTTTATTTTATACAGTGCCATGCAGCAAGAAATCAAATCTCAACATGAGCTGATTGCTGAAAAAGAAGCTAAAATCGCAGCTCTTGAGGACGAAATGAGAAAGTTAACCGACCTTTTTACAGACACACAACAAGAACTTGAAGAAAGATGCGTGGAGTTGGTTGAAAAAGAAACTCAGCTAAACAAGACAAGTCTTAAACTGCAGCAAACTAAATGTACGCTTAAAACAACTGTCGCTAAAAGAGATGAGAATCAGTTCCTTGTGGATGAGCACAGCAGAAACGAACAGAAATTGCATTCGCAAGCTGAAAACCTTCTCTCTGTTGTCAAAGACACGGTGTCTCATGTGGATGGACTTCACTCAAAACTTTATCGCAAGCACAGTGTTGAGGCTCACAACTCAAATGCTCGTAAATCATTCGAAACTGATTGCAAAGGAATGGTTAAAGCAGTCATGAAGAATCTGAACCATTTCCAAGGAGAAAATGTCGTCTTCTTTGATGCAATGAAGAAAACATTAGGTAAGATGACATACTAAAACCGTGAAGAATTAATTGATGTCGTTCTCTCAAAGGTGTCAAAAAAATTCGCTGGCTCGTACCGCAAGGAACTCACCATGGTTCGTAAATCTTTTAAAGGTCTTGAATTTTACTAGTGGTCTTAAAACGTCCTTAAATTCGGTTTAGGTCCTTGAAAAGTACTTGATATTTCTTTATTAGGTCTTGAAAAGTCCTCCGGAAATTCACAACCTAGTCTACGCTGTAAAATTAGATTATTTTGCCGAGGAAAATTTGGCTCATCCTTGGTGTGACAACCTGTAAAACTCAGGGGTAACGTAAAAGCATATTTGTTCATGAACAGTATTTTATTTCTGTTTCTTTATTTCAAATGCTATTTCTGTACCTTTGATACAATTGAAAGTCATACCCAGTCGTTGTGGAAAGTAGTATGAAATACTGATGTGATCAACGACGGCTGAAGAAGTACAAATCGTAAATGACTCCATGACCTGTTTTAGCCAATAGGGTGATCAAAGGGGGTTAAAGAATGCTGATTTATTATTCCTTGAAAAATCCTTGAAAAGTCCTTGAAAAGTCCTTGAAATTTGTTTGTCTGAAGTTGTACGAACCATGCTCACTAAAAAATGGCAAAAGGTTATGGATAGGAATCCGGTCCGATCCTGGTTTTGTCAACGGTTTTTCGCATCGTATTCGGAGACCATTTTGTGCCATAAAAACTTGAGAGAATTTTACCCTGTAAAATGTAACTGAGTGGCCCGAAAATTTGTGGACAAATTCAAATGTTGATTTAAGATGTTTTCTTTTTGTTGTTGTTCTGGTTATTTTATTGAACAGGGAACCTTGTTTCAAAGAAAAAAGAAGAATCCCAGAAACTTGAGCAACAAGTTCAAATGTTCACGGATAGCGTGGCTTCTCAAATGCAAGAAATCTCTTTCAGAGATCAGGTAGTTTTTACTGATTATTTAATTAAGGTTCAGGCTCTACGTTTAAAACACAGTTTTGATTTACAATAGTTTTCCTCTCCTGTTTAGTAAATATATTTATTTGCCTTTTTCTTATTGTTAACAGTGATGTTTACATGATGGTACGGGATAGTCGCAGGTGTTTAAGGCATTTTGTTCTTTCATTTTTAGGAGCAAGTTGATGCTAACGCCAAATTGTACAGCACCAGTTCCAGTATAAATCAACATAAAAAGGTATCATTACCATTTGTGCAGGTTTTTCTGCAGCTTGCAGCAAACTACCCGTTGAATACTAATAACATGAAGTTCCCAGGGACTCGTAAAATATCCTCGTTATGACGGGTATATCTTTTATCCGGGTGTTTTTAATAGAGCGAAGAGTGCGGTGCATGCATTTGATGCTGTCCTTGCGACCACTCTCGCATGCGACCAGCTTTACTTACTAACAGCATTGTGGAACCCTGTTTGACCTGTGACTTAGGCTGTGTAAAGAAGAGACCAGAAAAGGGCGCGGCTGGCTTTTAAAAGGCGTTATTCGGCTAAAAGCTCTCGTATAGACGACTACGCTCAATAAAGTTTATCTTTTGGTCTCTTACTAGAGCTTTGATTCTATAATTAATGATTCCTGGGTCATTGTTATAATTTATTGGTTCACGACTGAAGTTCTAAAACTAAGACATAAAATTCTAATGGTTTTGATGTTTTTTTTTTTCCCAGGAGAACATTTCTTCAAGGTTAAATACACTAAGGAATGAGGAGTTTCTCCCAAAAATGAGAGCTCTTGAAAACTCCGTGCAGTCAATGGCGAATTTTCAGGAGCAGCTTATGGTCTTCTTTACTGATAAGGTGAATGCCTAGTTTTGTGCTGAACATGTTTACATGTAAAAAGGCTGAATTTTGTCCTTTTGACCGGATCTATTATTACATAAGTTTTTGCTTCTCTTTTAATTTGATTTTACGATTTTATAAAATGCACATTTCGCGCTTCTTTCGGAAATTTCACTACAGCTGTACAAGCTACTTGAAAGCTTAAAATTTCTCGTTTTTGAAAAATCGCGTAAGAATTTAAAACGAAAGGTATTTTAAAGCTTCATTCTATTGTGCTCGTCGGATAAGCGTTCAAAATTTATTTTGCTTTCTGAAAGTTCATAACGCTTTGTGATTTTTTAGATGAATCAGTTTTCTTCAATGGTGAAAACCTTTGTGGAGGGTCAAGGATCAATGATCGACAGTTTAGAAGAAATGATTGACAGGCAGTCTCAGGAACAAGTAAGTCAAATTTTGCTTGAATCCCTTTGGCGGAACCTTCTTTATGTACGTTGTACAATGTACCTTGAAACACAATGGGTGTTTTGAGAACAAAAAAGATTCGAAAATCGTGACAGTAAACATTAAGCGACATCTATGTTATCCATTCACCAGCACTATTGTAAGTATTTTAGGTAGTTAAAAAGGTCTCGCATTTTTAGAGGATTCAGCAAAAGGTTTGCCAGAAATATCAGTGAAAAATACCGTCTAAAGCTGTCAAAGTATACCGACAGTGAGGGTGATTTATAACAAAGCGCTAGCAAATTCTCCTGAATGGGACTGGCCGGACGCGCCCGGCGAAGCGGAGCCTAGTGACGATCTTGCGCGCTTCAGGCAAGGAAAAGAGCCTTCGCTTGTCTGTGGACGAATTAATTTTTGTTGGCTTAAAGTTAACTTTCTGTGAGACGGATATATTTGTAAAGGCTAATTACAAATTCCTGAGACTGTACATTCAACTTCCGTCACGTTTGGCATGTCAATGACATCTCTTTTTTTTTTCTATCTCGGTGAAAGCCATGCATTTACTTCTCTCTACCGGTTAAAATTGGACAGCTCGAACTTAATGCTCTCAGAATAAAATAAATCCTTCATGCATTATTGAGGTGTCTCTTTTTTTTAAGGCCCAAGCTTATGGCGACATTGTCACTCACACAGATTCTGTTATGACCAACCAGAAAGTCTTAATAAAGGTAATGTGTGTCTTGATGTGAAGTACTCTTCCTTTGTGATTGCTAGTTGTAGCTTGCATGGAAATGCATAGTGTAGTTTCACAAGACTCGCACAATGGAAGTGAGCCTGCTCGCGGGCTATCCTCGATAAGTCATCGTTTATGAGCGGATTTTGTCTTCTTTGTTTTCAAAGGAACTACAGCAGACGTTTTTCAAAGAAGTGATGTCATTATTTCAGGACCTGGTGGATCAACAGACTGATAAACTAACAACTGATACTGGAAAGGTGAATGGCAGCAAAGCCGAACCAATTGTACTATTTGTGTCAATATTCTTTTGACTCAAGCTGAATCTTGATCTACTTTACGTGTAGAACACGTCTAAATTTTCAAACGTCCGAGCCTTACGTGTAAAAACTGAAACTGTCAACAGAAAATTGCCGTAGTCAAGCATATCTTCGTCATTGTAATTCTATGCAAATTTTTCTCCCTTTTTATTAGCCGAGAGGACAGCCGAGAGCCCTTCATGTGTCCTTAACATGTGACCTGAAAATAATGGTCTGCTCATGCACAATGTCGTCCAACTAATAATCTGCTCATGCGCAAATGAAACCACGCTTTTCTCCTTCTTGCGTCGCTTTGCGTGAAAATGGCAAAGTGGCAGATATTCATTGAAAAAAGACAAACTCGGCGACCGAATTAAACTCGGTCTTCGCAAAATATCGTGATTTGTTAGTGACTGGCAGATCACGATATTTTGCTCGACCTCGTGCAGTAATTGTTAATCATGCATCGAACGACATTTAGATTCAAACCTGTCGTCGTCTGCATGAGTATTGTTTTACCATTTTTGAACTACTTACCAATTTATGAACGCTGTAGTCGCCTCGGAAACAGCAGAAACCTTGTGAACTTTTCATTTTCTTCTTATCATGCCATGACGGTGTAGAAACCATCCAAAATGGCACACAAAAATCAGATTCAGTTTAAGATACTTATTTTTTACGGTTACATTTTTCGTTTTGAGCGGTTTTTAACATGAGGTTTGTTTTTGTTTACTGGTCGTAGTGGGATGTTTTTTATCTCCTGAGATGTTTCCAAAGTTATTTTTTATATATATGTTTTTATGAATACTCAATTTTTTATTTCATTGAAAGCTGAAAGAAGTCACGACAGAAGCTCTTAAAGGTGCGGAATCAACACGTACAAATCTAAGAAGGTGAGAAGAAAGTTCAGATTTGAAAGTTTATGTTTTACAAACTGGCAAAGTATCCTTTCAATCTAACTTGGAATCTTGTTTTTATTTTAGTTACTGTGACTCTTTGAAGAATTGCGCCTCCCAGTTCTCTGAAAACTGCGTTCAAACTGTTAACGACAACAACAGTGAGGCACAATCCAAATTTCAAAAGGTATGAAACATTTATGCATTTAATAAAGACAATACGTTACAGCTACTTTCGTTGGAGAAGGGTAGCTGGGGTAGATGGCAAAAGATTCCGTATTTTTGGGTAGTCATTGAAGTACGCGGGAATAGTAAAACGAAAGGTCTGGAGCGTGGAAGAAAACGGAGAGCTAGACTGAGATGCTCGCACGGTTCGCGGGTCTGACACTCTCACGCTGCAGCGGCTCTCATTTTTCGTGCGTTTTAAAAAACGATTTTGAGAAAAAAAAAAAAAAACCACTGTTTTGTTTTCTATGGCTGAGATGAATCAAATGAATGACTCTCTAAGATGTTACTCGTTAAGAAGAAAAAGAAAATGCTTTTACATACGAAAATTCTGAAAACTGGATGAGTTATATTTACCCTAAATGTTTGATAACCATTAAGAAAGCCTTATTTTTGATTTCAGTTGTTAGGAGCTACGATATAGCTCCCACTGAATAAATATTATCGCCTGAATAACGATTTGTTATGTGAATAACGTCATCCAACCTGTTGACAATGTAGTTCCATAATTTAAGCAGATTAACTTGATGTTGCAACTGTTTAAGCCGATGGCCTCGCCTAAAAATGTATTTAACTAAGAGTATTGACGAGGTTTTCCTCTCTAGGCCGCGGAGCAGTTGCAGGCAACCGCAAATCTTCATAAAGAAGTCGAGGTGGATGTTGTTAATGCTTCTCACAAAGTTGACGAGGTATGTGAGTACTCAGTCCGGTAATGCTCCAATAACTGTTGCTTTTTTGGTTCACGTGCATCAGATAGCCGCGTAGGGGTTGGTGTTAAGATTGTTCGTTAAGATTTTTTCTCTTAGTTTCCGATCTTTTTTGTCTTTGTAGCTGGCTGGTCAGTGGAAAAACATGCTGAATGAATCCTTTACCCAGCACATGGACGCCATCAAGTCTTGTTCGACGAAGCAGCAGTTCTCTATCAAGGTTTATTTACGTGATATTCTTCACCCTTACGTTTTCCTGAATTTTCTCGCTTCTACTTGTACTTCTCTTTTACGTTTTTCAACATTTCATCTCGTTGCTCAAATGAGATTTTTTATGTTGAATCAAATCACAAAGATGTTTGTAAAATGCTTTTTCATTCGCTGGTTTACAGACCGCGGACACAGAGGCAACCTTTCAAACTGGCACCACTTCCTCTGTAGCTTTTGCTCTACTTACGATTTAGTCACTGAAATTAATCTATCGCCAATTAAAAGAAAATTGTTGTTTAGGTATGCAGAGAAGAAGTACAACAACACTTGACTGACGTGCAGCAAGCACTTAATTGCCACGGTAACACTCTAGATGAAATGGCGGCAACTCAAGAGTTACAACTAACCAACCAATCAGAAGCGGTCAGCGCATGGGCATGTGACCAAAGCAAACGTATGGAGCAAGTTGATACCAGAGTCAACAAATTTTTGGTGGATGAACTCAAAGACGACCTTCCTACGGGTTTGTTTTACTTTTATTAGCGTTATGAAGAATCAAGGAAAATGACTGAAAAAAGACAGGGACGAAAGGCAGGTTAGCCTGCGATTAAGCTCCAGAGGGGGAAGGGGGAGGGCTTGCTTGTTTTTTTGTTTGTTTTGTTTTTTTCGGTTTTCGTCCCCTCCGACAATATTGTATTAAGTGAACAGTGTTCTATGAGGGACATAGCCACATTGTGCACATCCCTTATGTTCATTCCCTTGCCTCTTAGCCTTACGTTAACGACTGACGTGTTTTTACTCTAGGCTCCACACCTCAGAGGCGCCCATTCAACTTCCCCACGAAGCTTGTAAGAACTGAACCTCACGACCAGCTAAGGCAAAGATTCTCAGCCAGTTATGAGATGCCATTTTCACCGGAGCCTGTACCTATCAAGGTATGTGTATCTTTTAATTTTCCGTTGTGAAAGATAACGGCTCCGTAAAATCCTTCCTCGTCAATACATTTCAGCTGGTCATTTTTAGAAATTTTCTAATTTCATCGTTTTCTGTCACCGGGCAAAAGTGCTACCGTGGTCATTGGTTTCTTATCTTCTGAGAGACACACTGCGGAAGCTTAATTTGACAGATGGCAGGGATAAAGAGTATAAACCTACAAAAGGCGCTGCTTGTGAATGTCCAAAGCGACAAGATGCATTTACAATTTGTAAGGCCAAAAACAGGTCGGTAAGAAAAGAGTCTTACCATTCATACTTCGTTGTCCCTCCAAAATTTTGCATAAGCATTGTTTTTAATGTCTCTGGGGACTTACAATCGCCCCACAGGAGGGAAAACAAAAAAAATTATAGTTTTTTTTTTTTTGAAGAAAGGCCTATGGACATGCCACAGGCATGAAATAAAACATCAAATGAGACAACACGGTTTTACCATTTGAAAGGTCAAGTACTGGTCAGAATAAAAAGATCCTCACCATTTATTTTCAACTTAAAATATTGTGACTGCCTCGAAAAGCGCGTCCAGATGGACTTTCCACAGGCATCGAATGAGCGAAGTTAAACTTTGCGATAAAAAAGATACCCGTAAGAAATTTGCAAGGGCGAATGTCACGACATCAGCACTAATTTATCACTTTTCTCTGCAGAGCGTTTCAAGTGAAGAAGGAGTTCCGGTGTTTGATTTGAGCCGCGGTAGCACTTGTAGCACTGTTAGTTCCGATAATGGCGTGTACCCACTACATGCAAGTGAGAGCGATGCTCTTGTTCCTGATTATGACAGTCTTGAGGAAGGCGAATCTGCGGCAGATGATCCGGTGTTTGTTGAACCTCAGGTAAGGATAGCTGCACTTCATCTGTTTACTTGAATATCAAAAGATTTTTTTGTCATTACTCTAGTGGTTCATTGCCATGCTTTTGTGATTTTCCATTTTACGCACCATTTTATGCGCCATTATTTTATTCTTCCCCTTGCTCTCCTTTTCCCGTGCTTCGCTTGACACCGGTTACCTATAATTCGAGTTGTTATTGGTTCATTTTGAATGTCCACCTTTCATTTAAGGTCGCAGTTAACTAGTTTGGTTTTTGTATTGAAATAACAGTGCTAAAGACGGCAGTTTCATTATCATGAACACTATACTTGACAGTTCGAAGCAAAAGTTCAAATTAAAAAATTTGACCCATGAATTAGTTTAAAGGCCTGCTAAACAAAAAATTGAAGGGGAGAATTCACTCACTGCTTGTTTTTATTATTTTGCCAGCCTGTTACAGCTGCAGCCCGCAGTAAAGGCGTGTCAGCGAACACACCCAAAGATAAAGAGAATAGAGAGAGACCGCTGACTAAAGCTTCCAGTATTCCCAACCTTACAGTCAGCAGCAAGATTCCATTAGTAAATAGATCCCAAACGCCAGTGGAACGTGTAAAGCGTCCTTTGAAAGCAATGAACACATAGTAAATGAACTGGAAGTTCGTGCTTGTGCTTATCAAACTTAGGTGTATATATAACAGTAACGAAAATTGTTGATATGTGTTCATATTCATCGGATTCGTCGAGCTTTTTATTTCGTGGGGTGATCGTTGATCAAAGCTGTGTTCATTAACTTTACAAGAATGGATGATATTTAAATAAGGTCTTTAATTAACGTTATGGCTGCTTTTTACTGGTGGAACATACGCGGGCGTGAAAGCAAAATGTAAAACTATTTACGCGACTGCTGTAGTTGGATGCCCTAGTCTGTTAACAAATGATTGTGAAGAGCTGAAGTGAGGAAGGACCGCAGAATCTGTTTGTTGTTTCTGTTAGTTTGACAAGGTAACATCTTGTACCTAGAACAATTTTGCGATCATCCATTAAGACAAAAATAGCTTGCTACGTCATGATTTACAAATGTTGGAATAACGTTTAATTACACACTATGTGCGGAGAATACTGCAATATGCAAATTAATCCTGGTTCATGTGAATAAGGAGTGATGCAAAGGCCGCTAGTTATATAAAAAACAAGTTGCCGGGTCTTTCTTTTTTGAAAGCCTGATGAGGAGGTTAAAGACGAACTTGCAGTAAAAAACGGTGAACCACTGGCGGTAATAGAAGTTAAGTTTATGAATGGGAGGTACTATACATTTTTGACGCTGGCAGAATCTACGACGGGGGTGGGGGGGGGATCTGAATTTTTTTATTGCTGACCTTGCTCACACAGTGGATACTTGTAGCTTTCCTAGTAAAATTTCCCATTTTTGCCCTTGGAAGATCTCGCTTGTGGACCAAAATAGTTGCCTTGTCAGCAGGAATTTCTCCATTCGGGAAAGCGCTGAAAAATAGGCAGCGAACAACAACAATTAGTTGACAGCGAGAAAGGGATGATTGAAATTTTCACTAGCGCAATTCGCTGCACACCCCTCAGATCAATTAGTTTGCAAGCTATTAAATCACATGCGATATTTTTTTATAGTTAAGTGATAACTTGTACATAACCAACGGCGAAATACTAATAAATCACAAGTATCACTGACTGTTGGTTTCGTGGCTTACCACGTTTCGCCTCTTTAGATTGAGTTATTTCTCCCTCGAGAAACTGGACTCACGCTCTGAGAATCAGGCTGGTTATGACTCATATATTCAGTTCAATTAATTTTATTTCTTCACAACTTATTTGCTGATCTTAACTTGGAGCCTTTTCTTGATTGATATTACGGTTTGAGTATGTTGGCGAAGACAACAAGTCTGTTTCTGCTTTGCACACAACGTAAGCGTGAAAGCGAGGCCTAAGGAAAATAAGAACGATTTGTGACTTAGGGACTAAAAATTAACCCCAATAGGTAATTGAACGTGCCTTGAAAAGTGCAGTGGACAGTAGGGAAACTAAACTTGGGCAAGAATCCTTCCGAAATACGTGAAACGTCAAGTCTCTCCTGTTATCGGAATGATTATTGCAAAGCGCAGCATTTGTGAGGATTATTTTTCGTCGTAGTTGTAGGGTGCGCTTCTGCCATTTTATTAATAATACTACAGTTGAACCTCCCGTAAGCGACCACCCAAAATACGAGGACTGAGTGCATGGTCGCTTACAAGAATTGAACCACAGGGAGTCTCTTCCGAGAAGAGGTCCAGGTACATCTACTTATAGAAGATTATTTTTTCGGGTGCAATGTCTAAGTTAGGATATGATACTTCCATGTTGCCATAAAAGATCTTCGTATATTCTAAGTAACATAGTGTATAACCTGAGATTGGGGTCAATTTTTGTTTCGCTTTGAAAATAACATTCCGGCGGGCTAGTGGTAGCTGTTAGAGAGAATGTATGAGAACCGCTAAAATTGGGTCTGATTATCTCAGGTTATATAGTGAACACAGTGAAAATAGAGATCATAAAATGCGTCAAGCAGTCGCTTACAAGAGGTTAAAAACAATGAAAAATCATAAACCGTCAGGCCCAAAAAGTTGTAAGGTAAGGTAATCTTTATTTATGCACGGTGTTACAAATTCATCAGGCACATAATATTAAAAAAAATTAAAAACCTTAATTACATTTACTGGGTTTCACTAAATACGGTATTAAAATTATTCAATTAAGTACATACGAAGAAAAAGCCTGTTTTCCATGAATGCCGTACCCTGAATATCATCCGATTACTTCGAAGCGTTATTACTCCCTTGGTAACTGCTGAGAGGAGAAAACGACTTTTCGGCAACTCTAGGTGCCCGCCTTACAGCGGAATTAATAGAAGGACTATAGAGAAGAACAATAGGGACCAACTCTACAGCTGACTTTATCAGCTGTAGAGTTGGTCCCTATTGTTCTTCTCTAGTCCTTCTATTGACTCCGCTGTAAGGGGGGCACCTAGAGTTGATACCTGTTTTTCTTCAGTTCAGTTATATTTTCCTCCACTCTCCGTAAGGCAGACTTGCTTCTTCCCAAAGATGTCCGTTTTAGGCCTGTTTCAAACCGTCGTGCTACGGTGCCGAACTCAATTCATAAATCATTTTAAAAGTTCACTAGCCTGGGACCAGGCTCCACGGTAGGGAAAAGGCAAAAAACGGGGTCAATGAGGAGCCTGGTCCCAGTCTAAAAGTTCACAAAACCGCTTTTATTTTTTGACTTAGTTTAACTATGTTGTGCTAGGGTCGTGTAGAAGTCGAGCAAGCCTAGAACAGCAGAACGAAAACGTTTGAAACAGACCTCAGATGAAATTAAAAATCTCGGATTCCCACCTTTACGTTTCACCGATTCAGTATTGCTCCAATAAAAACCTCATTTTGTAAGCCATGCTGATTTTGAAAGGTATATTTCTGTCCGCTTTTAATAATTAAATAATAATAATAATAATTTCAATTATTTTTAAAAAAATTTATAACGCGCCTTTTCCATGCAAATATGATCAAAAGCGCGTGACAACACGTAAATGTTAAAAGAAAATAAAAGCTAAAATGAGCATAGTAATTAACGCTAAGAGTAAACAACGCTAAAAATTAAATAAAGATAAAAACACTAAATATATTACATAGTAGGTTAAAAACATTACATATCAAAAGCTAGTCTAAGAACCCTCTTGACAAGGTCTTTAGAGAATAAGACCCTTGTGGCTTTAGAGCTATTGCACATTATTAACTACGATTGAACTTTACTCTACTTTGTTTGTGGCCACACGTAACCATTGGTACAGCAAGAATGGTGCAGTGGTGAGAACACTTCTTCTCCCAACGATGTGTGGTCTGGGTTCGAGTTCTCGTGTTCAAGCTATATATTTGTTGAATAGGCTGAGGGTGTTGCTCCGAGACGGGGCAAACTTGTGTCGCAACAAAACTGTGATACAAGCTGGGATAGAAATTGCTATGCAAGGTTTTGTTCACCCTTGGAAGGGAGTGGAAACTATTCTTTGGCCTCATGAATTCAAATTTGTGTGGGAGACCATGCTGTCATCATGCTCTGGTTTTTCGGTCAAACAGCCATCGCTTGGGGGCTTGCCAGTACCAGTCTAGTGTCTGTACTAACTTCCATTCCCTCATCTTTTTCCACCATACCGAGCGTTGAATCCAGTACTTGATCTTTCCGAGCAGGTTAAGCCAATTGTCGAACCAAATTAGCCTCAGAAACATAATCAGAATAAGATGCGAAGGTCCAAATGTGTCTTCCATCTGTAATCTTAGGTGGTCTATTGCCCATGCTTCCATATCTGGCTCATTAAGCCGAAAAGAGCAGCCGTCGTATGGCGCGAAGACAGCTAGTCGCCATGCCCGCGGATTGCGCCAAAACAGCTTCCAGTAGTCTGGCTTGATCCCACAAAGGCTTCCAATATCATCGATGTATGTGTATGCTTCCACCAGCGTACCTAGCCTTCGGGAAGAATCTTTAAAGTAGTCGTCCCAGAAATCGTTGTCTTTTAACGTTGACTGAAGACGCTGATCTCGCGATGGAAGATCGCACTTTCCCGAAAAAAATTTTCCGATAAATCGCGATTGGATCTCCGCAATTCCAGAGATCGAACCAACCACTGGCCGAACGTAGCCAACGAATGCTAACGTTGGGTCGTCCACGTTAAAGATGAACTTGTAATTTTGCGTCAAAGGTACGGCTTGAAACTTTGAGGGAAGGAGCGGGAATTCAGTTTGGAAGCCAGTACACTGGATGATTACATCTACACTTTCTTCCGTGCCATCACAGAATACAACTCTTTTGCCTTTGATGTTCTCAATGGCACCCTTTGGTACACAGCGCTGATAGTCCACTCTGTCTAACACATGACCATTTTTGTTGATGAAAAATCGGAAAAAATTGGCATCATTTTTCCACTCTGCAATGCCATGACCTTGATAAGCGAGTAAGGAGCCATTTGTTGTCCAACTGCAAATCCAAGAGAGCCCTACAACGAAAAAAAAACATGAAAAGAAATAATCTTTAGTTTGAGAAAACAGCCAACATTTTGCAATTCCACCACTGGCTTCCCCGCCTGAGAAGCGATCGCAGATATTCTATACTTATCACGTGTCACTACCCAGATCTGGATAGTCTTCTAAGTGGTTGAAGCAAATTCCACACTCAGCACGACCAATCAGAAGCAGTACTCATATCTGGGTAGTGACGCGTCATTAGTATGGAATTTCTGCGCTCGTTTCTCAGACGTTATTTCGCGGGGAAACCAGCAGTGGCATCGTGAGATGTCAGCTGTCTCCTCAGACTAGATAATCTTCCAACAGTTTTCTAAACAACTTGACTTTCAAATAGCCTGAGAAAACAGCTGACGTTTGGCGACACTACAACTGGTTTTCCCCGCCAAATGAAACGAGGGCAGAAATTCGATACTGATGACGCTTCACTACCCAGATCTGGGTAGAGCTTGTGATTGGTTGAATCAAATTTCCCACGCGGTATGACCAATCAGAAGTACTACCCAGATCTGGGTAGTGAAGCGTCATCAGTATGGAATTTCTGCTGTTTTCTATAGGCTTCCGCCTCTTTGAGCGTCGGCAAGCCGTTATTTGTTGACTACAAGGGTATTATTTTATCCCATCTCATCTCATTGATCCCATCTCAAGTATAAACTGGGACAAGTACCAAAGAGCACTAGCTTCGATAGAGTCGTGGCAAGTAGACCAGGGTGAGATTTGTCCAACTATTGCACAGTACCTTAAATCATACACGCTAAACTTTACTCACCTGGTTTACCCTTTGTAAAAGGAGCAATAGACTTCATAACTCGGGAGGAGGCTTTATCCAAAGCTTGAGGTCGTCTGTTTGGTAGGATCTTAGCATACTTTCGGAAGAAATGCATCCCGCGTGGTATGCACCAAACAATGCGTGTCACGTGGTCATAATACTCTTCCACAATGTCACTTGCAGTCTCCCCCCCACCTATCAGCATCACTCGCTTATTTTCGTGCTCAGGGACAAAAGATTTCAATTCGGAACTGTGGCAAACCTCTCCGACAAAATCTCGAAGGATCGTGTGCTCAAGTTCCCGATTGGGCTTCTGAACGCTTCCTGTGCAAATGATCAAAAACTTACTCTCAAAAAGTTGCTCATTCTCACAGCGTACACGCCACAACTTGTCGGCCTTCGTAATTTCTATTACGCAGTGACCGAGGCGAATATGCGGCCAAAGATCGAAAGCATCACAGTATGACTTGAGATAGCTCAGTACATCTTCCTGCTTCGGAAACTGGCCGATTTTCTCCGGCATTGGGAAGTCAGACATTTCTGTCACCGTGGATGAAGAAGTGGTTTTTGTGTTCTTCATAACCGTTATTATGCTTGGATCGTCTGTATAGTTCCACAGGCCTCCCACGTCAGGTCGTTTTTCCAGTGCCACAGCTGTCAATCCTTCCTCTAACATGCTTTTACATGCCAACAAGCCTGACCAACCGGCTCCTATTATAACGACTTCCCTGAACACCGTCTGTTTGCGCTCTTCCATGTCTCGATCAGATCAATTATCTAATTAAAAGAGCCATAGTTATTAATATATAAATTATACAAGACGATGAAATTCGTTATTAGCTATCATCATGGATGGGAATATCTAATATTTATAACTAACGCTCTTTGACTGAGAATTTAATTAATATAGAATATAACTGAAACATAATTTCACATTATTTTTCCCAATAAGAAAATCTTACATGATAGGGGAGATGTCTTCGGTTTTAAATTTAACATGCAAAATTTTACCCAGCCTCTATAACCATTAAATTTTTACTTCAAGTCTTATTTTTATGTTCATAAATGATTGTTATATCATTTAAGATAAAAGTTGATTTCTAATTCCTTTTATCATAAGCTTCTTCACTTTTAAACTCGATAAGTCTACCTTCAGTCTAGCCGGCAGTTATCCTCCACTACAAGACTCGACCTTAGCACTCTTTTCCTGATTTCGTCGACTTTAGCCTTGAAGCTGTTCAGCAGAGAAAATGATATCCTATTAACTTATATTCTAAATAGCTCTGTCAGCGCATAACTGAGATTGCTGTGGAATAAAGTTACACTAAAGACTGTTCACAGCTCCTGCATAATTTTAAAAAGCACAGAATCTTGAAGTCATATGTTCAGCTCGTGCGAATGCTTGTAGGCAATATCGTGTGTTGCCAACACGTATCCCACATCAGTGTTTATTTTGTTTATTGTAAACTTGTCAGTTGTTTATGCTTTTACAGTCACTTGATCCACGCAAAATGTTACTATAATTTATATAAACAAGATAGTATATCATTCTTTACCTGCAATTGTGCAGGTTCAGTTCCTGGCTTCTAATTGCTGTATTTAATTTGTTTATTTTACATAGAAAACAGAGTAAACTGCCAAAAATTGTGAGGGCCTTTTTTAATTTACATCTACTGAAATTGTAGATAAGTATTTATAACCAGAAACGTGTTTTAGAACCGTGCCATCGAGTTCTAAACTAAAATCACAAAAATTGGTAGCTTTTGTGTTGGGCCGAATCACAAATATGCTGCATAGAAATTCACGAGACAGTTAATTAAGTTGAGTAAAATTCGCGCCAAAAATGTGACCTTCGTTGGTAAGCGCATGAGCTGCACAATGCTAAGAGCTTGGCTAAGAGCTAGATGGGTTTTCGCATGACTGTTAAAATTCAAAACTGAGACACGAAAATACGGTGGTGGACAAAACACTGACCCCTAGTCTACCCATATGGACTACCCTAAAATGGACTACGCCGCTGGGTTTAGGAAACTGAGTGAATCAAGTTTCAGGTCAGATTTTTCAGTATAATATGACCCTAAATGGAATCTGATTCGCTCAGTTTCCTAACCCTAACCAATTAACGTTAGCGGCATAGTCCATTTTAGGTTATTCCATAAGGGCAGTCCATAGACTAGGGGTCAGTGTTTTGTACACCACCCGAAAATACGGTGTTTAGTAAATTATCAACGTGTTTTTTGTTTGTGGCTCTCAATCTAGCAAGACTTCCTCCCGTAAAAGAATGATGATAAATGTTATATGAAGGGCTACTTGAACCTCAAAACAGATAAAAAACTCTCAGAAGTCAAAGGTTTTCCTCGTGTTATTTCCTATTGATAAACTGGCGTGTTGTCAACACAGATCTTTGCCCATGTTGACGTACAATTTGATAACGTGTATTGGCTCATCAGCGAATTATGTTTATGTTTTTTCTATACTGATCTGATCGATTTAAACCAAGGCACTAATTCTTTTATTATAATTATCTACAATTTCCACGTGGTTTCAGATACCAATTGTTTTGTTTAGGTGAAATCCGTTTAATATGCAAGAGACCCTTCCAGTTCTCATGCGCCAAGATGGCAGGGAGTCACGCGACGAGACTTAAGCAAGGATCCGGAATGCAAGCAGTTATCAAATAAGGAACCACACAAGGTCTTACATAAAAAACGGCTAATATCAGTAAAGGAGAAATCCCTGTGGACCTTGCCTCTCTTCAAGCTTCTCTGTGATCTAAGGGGGGATTGAAGTACCGATTTCTGAGATTTGTGATACGGCTGATAGTTCTATTTAAAGAGGAACTTACTTCTAGAGGTTCTGCAATTTTTTGGTGAGTTTAAATTAGGAAATTTAAAGCCGAATGTTTATTTTTTTTTTCAACTCGACGAAGGTGTCATTGACACGAACTTTTTTAGGTGTGTGGCGAATCAACCTCTGTTTTGTGGCGAATCGCCTTTATGACGAAGTTAAAATGACTGCATGTTGACTGCATGTATTGTTGCGAATTTACTTCCGTATTTTGCCAACAATCCAATCCCGTAACCAGATCCCTCTCTGTAGAGGGTATAGTCAAAGCTCACTTTACATGTTTGAACGTAGATTGCGAGCAGTCCCTCTTCAGTCAGTCGAGTCTAAGCTCGGCATGACTAGGGAGAGCGAAATGGCCAAGAGGGAAACTGTTTTTTACTTTCGCTCGCTTCGCTCGATTTCCTCGCTCGCGTGACCATCCTGACGGACTGCTCTCAGTCTAGTTTGAACTGATCTTAAACACGATCGAAAACAGTTTCCACTTTCGTTCGTGCAAAAGGTGGCTTTTATTGCGCATGTGTAACTGAATTGTGAGTTGCCTCCACAAAGCTGCGGTGACCTAGCACGCGGCTTATAAAAGGTTGAAAAACTTTCTTCCAATTCGTCTACTAGGACCAAACCAGACCCATAATTGAAGTATGATACAGTGCTGCTTATGATGTCGCTAATAGGGTTATCAGTTCAAATTTAGATATTCTGGCCATCATATGTGTTGCATGAAATATGCGGAAGCTAAGTTTCTCTCACTATATTTTATATCATTCAAGGAAGTAAGCCTTAATATGAAATTTCGCAAGGCTTTTAAAGGTAACTTTGCGGACTTGGTCAGCGAAGAAAATTTTATCGATACGTTCAGAAATTATAGGGGAGTGGTGTAGATGATGCCAATAAACTCAGTGCAACTGCGTACTGAACATTATTGACCGGGATAGAGTGAATCTTTCCACAAATGCAATGTAAAAATGTAAGAATTAAACTGTGCTTATTAGAAGCTAAACTTTGCCTTATTATTTTAGATCTTAAACTTACCCTTCCTTCAAAAGTTCCAGTTTATAATGATCCTGAATGCAGTCAAGAGCCAGAAGCAAGAGCGGAACTATTTAGTAACGAAGGACAGGAAAAACCCGTAGTCGTGTTTGTACCCATTTGATATCTGATACACAGTTTCTCGGAGCTAGTTTCGATACTTCGATACCAGATACTTTGAAAAGAGGATGTGTTAATTTAGCACCTGTGCATGCCTCTTCGTGACTCAATTCGTAAAAAACTTAGCAATCAATTCTACAAATCATGTCGTCCGCAGATACGCCGTGATACGGCGTTCATCAAAGAGCGTCACGCTACAACAATTGAACCCGAAAACTAAAATGGCCACATCCAAAAATTTCCACAGCTCATTATCGTTTACGATCGACACTGCTTTTTTCATTTCACTTTTTGTGTTTCTCTCTGGAGCCATGATTGCAAGTAGCCTGTTGTCATCACTTCTAATTTTCAGCGATTGCTGGGTTCATCCAGGCTTTAAGTTGACAAAGAAAACAAAAGACATTGAACAAAAGATTGCAAGACAATAATAATAGCAGGTAATGTTGCTAAATTTAAGATGAACTTTGAACAGAATTAAGTATTCGGTTTAAAGACTTTTGTCCCACCTCAAAAACTAAACATGTTAAGAACTTTTTAGTAGTTGGAAAAGGTTTTGTGTCAAAGACAGACTTAAATGGAAAAATCTTTGTTCTAATATTACATAATGTATATCAGTTAAATTCTCACTATTAATCCTACTGGTCTCAAAAGCTTTATTGAATGAAAGGGTTATGTAAAGTTCACTAATCCACTTTACTTTTAATGAAAAGGCATGCTATTTACTCGTAGTAAAATGTATGTTGCCAAATTTGGACCTTCTCTTCCAAGAATCTCATTTTCATGACTTTCATTGGATGCCTCACGAACACGCTGCTGGTACAAGTACATGTAGGTCAGTTTAAGGATCTCTGTACGAGCCTACCTTATATTCTTTATGAAATATTTCTTGAAATAATCCGTCAGTTTTACCTTACTGGTAGTTATGGACGTTATGGTCAGCCCACCATTTCAACATATTCGGATTTTAAAACAAATTAGTACAACTCCAAAACCGTTCTTTGCACCTCCAGAAATCCTTATTAACACTTGTTCCATTTGCTTTATAACATAGCTAGAAAATTCGCCTAATCAAATTCAATAGCGCGAGCGTGCTTCATATTCCTTTTGAGCACGCTGATGACGTCAATAAACTATTCGTAATTCCTCGAGTTGTTAATGTGAGCTAAGCAATCCTGAGTCTCCTGAGTGCATCCATAACTTGGCAGTACACGATAAAGCGTTTACCATGTGTTTTATAAGGAAATTGAAGAGGAGACATTTGAATTTGTTAACCGATAGTAAGGAAAAGAGGTGAGTGTTGTTGTTGTTGTTGTCATCTCCTCGAGCTGTGCGGGCTATTGCGTGAGATCCTTCTCTGCAAAGTTGTTTTCTCTCAATAACAATTTTTCGGTAAATTTATAGTTTTCCGGCACCTAAATATGGATTTTACGATCATTTTAGAGTACACTTTCTCTCAGTTTCAGGATAAAAACATAAGATTAACTGTGAGGAAAAAAAATATAGTCACGTAAACATTGACGCGTACTGCTTTGAGCGCGCCCTACAATAATAAAATTTTAAGTTAACTGCTGCATTGATCTCTTTGATAATGTTATAATTAACAATTAGTTCATGCTGCAGCTGTGCGTATGTCGAGATATTGAGCACTTGGGAAGTTTGGAGAGCACTCAAGATGCTAGAGTTGCACTCGGCTGCGCCTCGTGCAACTCTTACGCCTCTTTCGTGCTCTCCAAACTTCCCGCGTGCTCAATATCTCGACATACGCACGCTGACGCATGAACTAATTGTTAATTAACCTTAAGCTATTCTTAATTGCCAAATTCGAATATCGAAACAATGAAACGGGAATTACGTGTAGGAGTGCTTAAACGTGTGGGTGACGTTGTTTTTCCAGGGGCACCCAACGACAATTTTCGGGAAAATATCTGTTCGGAAGACGATTTGAGATCTAGAATTTTCGGAACATTTGTTGTAAAATGTCTTGCTTGCCTGCTTTTCCTAGGATTTTCGAACATCTAAAACATGCTATAATTGCCTATTTTTAACGGATTTTACCCCTAAAAAGGTCACCTAGAATTTTCGGGAGCCTTTTTTCTGCCGAAATTTTCGAAAAGGTGAGTTTTGATCCCTATAATTTTCGGATCACTAGACTTTCAGCTAGGAAATCCGAACAGATGAAAAATTTTTAGGGGATAAAAATATGCCTATATATACCGTTTAAATACCAAAATACGTTTAGCAATGCTATGTTTTAGTGGTTTTGAACTATATTCTCGTTGGGTGCCCCTGTTTTTCAAATTCTTTTATGTACTTGAACGTTTTAAAAGGAGCAGAGGATTGCTCCTTCGTTCAGCCCGGTCTGGTTGCCGGTTGCTTAACTGCCAAAGTACATGAGAGATAACTCGAACTTTTTTCGATTTCCCTTGAAGGTTCGAGTTATCGGGAGTCGACTGTATTAGCAGTCTAGAGATATAATCCTGTCGCCGCTTTTCAGTGTTCAGTGACTGTTCAGCCACTAGGTCAAATTGATTATCGTCGCCTTTTTACTTTTATTATTACAACACAAAAGTCTTGGGATCAACAGAGACCAAATTAAACCAAACATGTTTGAAGTGCAACCATACATTCAACAGGTTACAGTGTAATACACAACTATAATCGAGCAAAACTTTACATCGAGCAAACGATCTAATAAACGCCCGGGTAAGCCAAGCGTGGGCGTTTATTGACTTTTATTGTCAAAACTGTAATAAACTCCACAAAACTAACATGCTTTCGGCCAATATTTTATATATGAAAAGCAGACTACCCAGTCCAGTCATCGATACGTCTAGGCTGTTTAGCTGCTGTTTAGAGATAGTCCATATAGTTTTTTAACCCATAAAACTTCGATGTCAGAATCCTAACTTTGAATTTGACATTGAACAAGACGTAACTTGCAAACCGCTTGTTAATCAAACAAGAAACTAAATAAATTGACTGATTTTGCTCTATTAAACCATTTCCTAGTAGAGTCTATTAGACGGCAGCGTTTATTGGAGAGAGGCGTTGAATACAACCTTTACTTTTACAAGACAAGAGGCTTTGCTTTTTAGATAGCGTCTATTGGACCATTTACGGCAATAATGCCCCGTCAAATTAATTCGAAATCTACAAAGAAACTGAACAAGCAGTTCAAACTGTTCTCAGAAGTTGTGCTTTTCAATTTCCGGGATTTTGGAGCTAGTCTCGTAATGCCGAAAGAATGGAGAAAGCTTTGCAGTCAACGCAACAACAACTAAAAACATACTTTTATAGAAACATGCTTACCTGAAAGTGTTTTCCAGCAGGAACCGGGCCAAATCAATATTTCGTAAGTTGTACTAATCTCGTTCAGTTCAATTCATGCTTCAACCGCAGCAACTCGCTCTCAATTCACTGTCCTCAGGCTGCATCAGTGACTTTCCCTTGCAAGAATTTAGAATTCAAGACCTGTATCACATCTTTTAAGTACTAAACTTAACATTTGCAGTCCGGTGCACCCTTACTACAGGAAATTTCCATAAACTATTGTCTGTTTGTTTTATCAGATGTCATCTTTGTTTGGTTTTTGGTTTTTTCCTTGCATACCGTACCAGAACAGAAACAAAGCATTATGAGATTATCCAGGAAACAGAAAAATAGTTTGATCGAGACAGATCTCAGCTAAAACGCTTTTAGTGATCTTTACTACTCTAGACGAAAAACGTTTTATGGTTTAATTCTGATCAGGCATAATTTTATCGACGTGAAATCAACAGACGATTGGCTTCTTCTGATTCTGCTGGTCTTCACATGTTTGACACCTAAAATTTGCCTTGCTTGTTTGATAGATGCATTTTGTTACAAGCCGACGACCTTTTTATTTAGTTATACAATGTTTTTTGCCCTTTATACCGACCGAACCACACCTTTAGAGTACAAAAGCGGGAAGTTTATTTGTAGCTTGATTACACACATTCTCAGACAAAGAAAAAAACATACCTAAAACTCCCGTATGTGTCTCCATTATCGTGTATGGCTTATTAATCGTCGCAAATATGTTCATAAATAACATGGTAAAAAATGGAAAATCAAGATATATGGAGGCTGACGGGGGAAGAAACATGAGAATATCCTGGTTGATAACTCTCTAAAACTCTCTTTTTTAACAAAAATAACTAAACGAATAATTACCATTTTTTAAAAAACTCTCACGTATATATTCGACCGTGTATAACATAATGTGATATAATAAAGACTGTTATTATAATTGCTATCCACTTGTTGTCTGTTTTTCTTGAATTAGCGTCTAGACAGACGAATAAGAAAAGCAAATAAGCATTTAAAAACCAAACTGTCAAAAACGTTGATCGCCATCCTGAAAAAGAAATATCTGGATTCACTAATGGATGGCGCGACATCTAGCATAAGCACTTTAACCTTTTCCAGAATGCCCCAAATCCAAATTCTTCAGTGTAAAAAAAATGTTTCAATTTCATTTTGTCAAAGAACAGGGAAGCAAATAGTCTGCTGTTCGAAGCAAAAGCGCTGCCTTCAAACCATAGAATTTTGTTTACTGTTTTAAGGGGTCAACAATTTTCGATAATTGAAACTAGAAATGAAAGATTTGATAATAATCTTTTGAGCAATATGCGGCTACGCATCGAGGACCATAGGGGCATCGAGACAAGGCAAATGACTGAAAAGGGGGAGGCTCGGCATTATGGAGAGGATCCCCACCGTCGGTTGCTCTGAGAAAGATATCTGGATACAAGGCAGATTAAATACAACAATTTGCCCGTGGATTTTATTTTACCTGTATTTTGATTTCATACTAACTCTGTATGGGCTTGAACAAAACTGAAATAACTGCAAGATTAAAGCCGATTTACGAATCGTGAAAGTTGTAATTTTTTTTATAATTTGTTTAACTACAAGTCGAAGAACTGAGGAGTTCTTGAGAACTCGTTAAAACGTGTCCGTGCGTTCCGTTTCGGTTGTTGAAGAGAGGGGAAAAGTGGAGTACCCGGAGAAAAACCTCTCGGAGCAAAGGAGAGAACCAACAACAAACTCAACTCACATATGGCGTGGACGTCGGGATTTGAACACGAGCCACATTGGTGGGAGGCGAGAGCTCTCACGACTGCGCCACCCTTGCTCCCCCAGTACACACTCGATTTAAAGCGTCATATTTTAGCTGCCTAGTACGGTAGGAACCCGGAAATAAAAGGAGACCGTGGTGCAACAGATGACATTCTTCACTCCCGATTATGGTTAAAGTTACAATATTAAAGTTTGTGTACCCCGCAGTTCCCTTTTTGGGCCCCTCCATTTAATATTTTCAAGAGCCATAATAGGACAGAGGGGGAGTCTCCCAGTCACGCCTTTGGGATATCTTAATTTCAAAAAAGTTATTTTTAGAACTATGCGGACCATGCGGAAACAGTTTCCGGTAAGCTGGTTGACATCTTCCCTCCACTTGTGCCGCCATTTTTTTTTATTTGTTGACGCCGCCTCGCTTTGGCGCGCTGAAATCCTGAAAGCGAGTCTTCCGGAAGTTAACCGCCGCCCGGTTAGCTCAGTTGGGAGAGCGCCGGTCTGCTGAGCGGGAGGCCGTAGGTTCAAACCCCGGCCGGACCAACACTCAGGGTCTTTAAATAACTGAGGAGAAAGTGCTGCCTTTGTAATAACATCTGCAAGTGGTTAGACTTTCTAGTCTTCTCGGATAAGGACGATAAACCGTAGGCCCCGTCTCACAAGCCCTTGCACATGTAATAAATCTGTGGGACGTTAAATAACCCACACACTCTTCGTAAAGAGTATGGCACGTAGTGCCCGGTGTAGTAGTCTATCTCACTTTCACACTCAGGAAGGGGGCATCTTCACTCATTCCTCCAGTACTTGTAAACTGCAGCTTAAGCAGTCTGGCAAAGTCCCCCAACCAGTGTCGTAAATTATCCCTGAAAAGCCCTGAGGGGAGTGGATAATAAGATATTTACAATTTACAATTTAACCAGTTTACCGGAAACTGCTTCCGCGTGGTCCGCATAGTTCTAAAAATAACTTTTTTGAAATTAAGATATCCCGGTTAACGCCCTTAGACTCCCTCTCTGTCCTATTATGGCTCTTGACATTTTTATTAGCGATTTGAATTTGTTCATTCCTTCCATGTCGTTAAGATTCTGTGCAGATGATACAACAGGATCATAGTCACGTTGCAGCTTGTCGTTGTAAATATATTTTAATTCTCTATATTTTTAATATAAATATGCTATGTTGACTGGTATGTATTTTCAACAAACGTATTTGCTCAACAGACGATACGTGGTAAATACACGATTGTAATATTTTGTATTGTATTGTACCTGAGTTTAGTTATAGCGGACGATTTTTCTGAGTCCCTTGATTCTGTAGTAGAATAATTTTGCTGTACGCTAAAAGAAATTTCGCACGGTCATTTCCTCGCCTTCGTCTTTCTACGGCACTGCTCGCGAACTTAAGCCCCCTTAGCTAGCCTATTTATGTGCTGTTTCATGATTGTTATGGTATGTTCTGGATAAACTATCTCACGAAATCTTTGTTGTAATGCGTTGTTAAAGAGTACGATGACAATGCATTTTAATGATAAAGTAATTAGGCTTGAACGGAAAAAAAATCTTCCATTCAATGAATCTGTCATGAATCCACGATGACGCCTTAGCGTTACACCAAAGCGTTTTGCCAGCAACCCCATAGAAACATCTTCAAGCAGTTTAGGCGACTACAAGGTAATGAGATAAAACATATGCTGGACTTAAGCAAAATCTTGGCTACAGCTCGGTATGACAACGCCCACTTCCCCTCCCTTCTTGGATATTCTCGCTTTGAAGAACAGTTTCCCAGATAAAGGTTACTTTTCGGCGTTGTGAACTTCTTAACTGAGCTATCAGAGTGAAGGGTTTGGTAAAGAGATCATCATGAGCCTTCAAGAGTAAAACAAAATCAAAGCCCATATGAACCTTCAACGTAAGATCGTAGTAGGAGTCTATCTGGCTTCCTTGTACAAGATCGCCTTGTCAGTTTTGCTGCGTCATTGACTAAATACTTATTCGCTGATGGGTGTCGTGCTTGACCAAACAGAAAAATTGGTTTCCAGGATTTATTCATGCTATGATCGATGCCCCAAGTTTGGCGTATCACTTTTCTGTTTTGAAAATTCAGAGGACTGGATGGTACTAGGATCAAAAATGGAAACCTTTCAACCTTACCCTTGTTTTGAGAAATGTCCGATGTTTAAATAAATTAAAATTAAATGTTGTTTAGAACTGTTGTCATCGTTAGTGTTGTTGAAGATTTTTTATCAATGCGTGATATCGCTTGAATGAAGCATCTCCTTCTTTGTGAGAATTTCCTTCTCACAAGGACAGAGCATTGTATCTCTGCTTTCTTTTTGAAGCCTTAAGCGACTCTTTGAGGGAAGACTTGATGTATAGTAGCTGAATGCGTGAAGAGCGTCATGATATAAGAGCAATTCAATCAACATAAAGCCAAAAGCCGCGATCACAAGAAACTTGCCGATGGTCTTAATGATTTTCCCAAAAGGGCCAACAATAAAACAAGAGTCCTCAGTCAGGATGTCTACCTTATGTCAATCATGATCTCTTCTTGTTTGCTACACTGACAGTTGGTAATTAAAAATAAACGTAACAAGTTTTACTTAAGTAACCTAATATCGATAACCGCTCCTTTTTTAAAATTCTTGTTTTGCCACATGTACATGAGTTGCATAGAACCAACTGCCATTGCTTTAAAATAGAAATCCGTTTCAAGCTTATCTTGTCTGTCAAGAACTAGCAAGGAGTACATGTAGTCCTCATTTTCCTTCAGGGATAGTGGAGTGAGTGAAATACGTGAGAGCGGTGCTAAGAAACCGCTACCCACGAGAAAGGTGAAGCCTTTTTCAAACATCGTGCTACTGCCGTAGCAAAGTCGAATTTAATTCGATCAGTTGACTTCAGGGCGGCAGTAGCACGAAGTTTGAAACAGGCCTGACACGCGGAGGGAAGAGAGAAATTTTTTCCTCTTCTCATTTCTTCGCGTTTCGCTTCTCCTTCCTGGCAGTGATTCTCAAGCGCGCGAGAGTAATTCGCTTGAGGGGGAAGGGAAGCCTCGGAGACCCCGCAATGGAACAAGGGTGCTTCACGTGCTTGCAGTCTCCTTTAAGTGTCTAAATCAGTTAGGGTATTTTCCTTGTGGTATTATCTTTACTGTATACATACTCAGAAATAAAATATTTTGACAGCCTTTTATTTTAAATCTTACCAAAATGCTTAAATATAAAACAGCAGCTACTCACCTTGAAATGGCAAAGAAAACTACATGATATTTCAAAAACTGTTAAGAATTTTTTTAAAAAATAATGTAATGTAGGAATTTTATTACACGTAGTCTTATAACTTGGTCTTCTGAATCTACAGGCAAAGATCAAATGCCGAATCAGTGACAATTTTAGTGAAAAGATCGGTTTGAATAAAAAAGGACAAAAAAGTGGTACTCTATCTTACGTTTCGTTCTGTTTTTCCCTTTCCACTGTTGTTTTGCACGCTATCTACAATTTTCCTCTTTTAACTATACACAACTGCCATGTACTGTCCAATTTCCAAATAGTTGTTAACTTTTTTCTACGGGAAAAACTCTCCTCTGTAAGCTTTAAGTCTCTATAGCTACAAATACTGTCGTTGAATGACTGAGATTCTGATTGGAGAACCATACTTCTCAGGTGTGAAAAGCATCGAAAACTCATTTGCGTATGAAAGTTTTATACGACATAGTATTTTGTTCTGTCAACTCTGAGTTGACCCAAGGCAGTTAAGAGACGTTTTGATTGTTCATGAACGGTCACCTCATTGCAAAAGAAATAGTAGGATAAATGACACTTTCCAAAATTGTTATATAGTCGGGCTACTTCAGCAAGTCGCTGGGATCCAGGGAGAAAAGTGTACGTAAGTACGAGGACTCTCAAACTTTAATTTACTTTACCCTTATTAGCATCTAGTAAATATTCAACGCTGAGACAGTTAATTTCGGCTGTCGGCAGTTCGCCGCATCTGTCGAGGAAGGGCCCATTTCAAAACTTCTTAAACTGTTAAAAAGTTAGTTTACTTACATTACGAGAAAAGAAATATATTCATCTAGTGTAAAAACTAACAATAACAAGACAAGTTTTTACAGATTTGCTCCACAGCCGAGATACCTATTACCTGAAATATGCTAGTTTAACAAAAAACTGCCCTGATACATATAAGCATGGAAAGTTTCAAGTAAACACTTATCAAGGAATATTTACACTGAAAAGAAGCAACTAGCCGTCCTAAAACAAGCTCATGCTGGACCCTGCACTTATTTGTTTTCTTATTTCATAAATTTTCTCAAAATTCCATAAAAAAGGGATATTCAATCAAGTCATGCACCCGCATGAAAAAGGTTTAATAGAAGACGGGATATGGCTGATTAAGAAAACTTCGTGTATCTCTGGGAAATCGTTAGCTACACCACTGAAATGCCAGTCTCTGCACGAACCTGGTCGCTCTTTATAAAAAAGACCCCTCACTCTTATGTCACTTCTAAATGTTAGGGCGTCCACGGGATTATTCTACGGAATTCCGGGTCACACCTCGCTTTGCTAAAACGATAGGTCTTAGAAGTATTGTAAAGCTAAGAAATACAGAATATACATTTGATTTCTATCAACGTTTTTTAAATATATCTTAGTAAAAACACGCATGTCGATAAACTGAATCTCGAATTATTTCAGTAATGGGGTATATGTACAACCCCCGAAATGATCCCGACCCCGAAATGATCCCCAACCCTTAATTGGGAATCATTTCGGAGTCGGGATCATTTAGGTGGCTGTACATATTCTTGTCGTTGATTGGTCATAGATGTCCTTTCTTCAAAGGAGTCTTCAGTTAGTTAGAAAACTCATCTGATTAAAGAAGTGAGATAAATATTAAGAGCCAAAATGTTCCCTTCCTGGGCATTGTTTGTAGAAAACTCCTTGCCACATTTGGGACACTTTACCTGTGACAAAGTTCCGGTAAAGTCCACCACTGGCGATCTCTTGCTGCACTCGGCAATGGGGCACGTGTATTCAGCATCCTTAAGACTTGGCAACAATTCCATTAATATCCCGGCATTGATGGATCCAAATTTCTTCAAATACGTTTTTTCTTCCTCTTTCAAATCATCTTCTTTCCAAAAAACGTCGATGAATTGTAATCCAAGAACGTCTGCCTTCTGCACTCGAAAAAATCCCATGTCCCCCCATTTGTCTCCCCCGGAATTCAGCAGTCGCAAACATTCACTGTCGAAACTGGTTAACACAACTGCATGGCCAAAGTCAGGAGTTTTGGGACGACGGGCTTTTATATCGATCTCCTTCTTCGTCAAAATGCCTTTTGGGTTACTTTCATAGAAATCTTCAAAACGATCCCACTCCTTCTCAGTGAGCCTAAATGTTGCCACCACTGGCCGACTTGAAGCAACTGCTTTCATGGCTCCCTTGTAATCGACTCGCTTGCACCTCAGGCGATACTTCGGGCACATTTTCTGTAGCACATGGATGGTAGGAACACCCTTTGGATACTTTTCAACATCAAATTGTTTGACAATTTCGTCTCTTAGTGTACAGAAATCTGGACATCCACCTTCGCGTCCACGAATTCTTGTCATGGACAAATGAAGCACTGTAGCAGCTGCATTTGCAGCGCACGTCTCCCCTTCTTGTAATTTTGCTTTACAGTCCTTTACTTCTTGATTGATGTAGAAATCTATATTAACGGATGCAAGCATGTCGGATAAGGCGTCTTGACTACAAACGACATTTCGAGCCACCTGGCACCCCTCTCGCAAGTGGTCTGGATGATTGACCTGCAAGAACAAACGTGTCTCATTGTCGGTGAAATCGATGGTCCAATCACGTTTCACAAACATTGTGCGTGGTAGGGATTGTGTTGACAATTTTGAGCTCAATGAGAACATGAACTTTGCGAACTGATCCCAGTCAGGTTGCTCTTTGCTGAACAGTCGTTTGGGGTCAATGTGCGTGGAGTCAGTGATAAAGCAGCTCACTATGGTTACACCTGCTTCGGTAAATTTAGAGATCACTCGATCTATTCGTGAAGAAATGTTCTCATCTGTTGGATCCCCGTCTGACAAGATGAACAACAGCTTTTTGTGACTTGAAAACCTGGAGTCTTGAAAAAGTGTCATTGCCTCTCCAATAGCTCGCAAAAAAGGTGTCCTGCCGTAAATGTAGGGCTCGATTCTCTCCAGTAATTCCAGACTCTTTTTTTTAGTTAATTTTTCTTCACCGACACATCCATGTACAACATCTGAGGCATGTTTAACATTGAAAATGGAATTAACATCTACCTTTTTTAGCAAATGGGCTTTGGCCTTTTCCACGACCTCCTTGACGTCCTTTACTGTAGCCCTTCTATATTGGGTCACCGCCGACGAATACGCGTATTTCCCCATTTCTGGTCCGAACTTTAAAGCTAAGAATGTAGGTATTGCCGCGGCCGGGCAAAACACAGCAGCAGCAACTGTTGCTCCTAATTGGACGCCCAGTCCCGGTTCAGGCCAGTCGCGACAAGCCGGTGGTAGAATTTTTTCGACGAATTCTTCAAGAAATGACTTGTCAGATTTAAACTTTTTCAGAAACACGACAGCCAAGTTATCTGCTAATGCTTTGCTGACGACTTCATCCTCTGCCCATTTGCGAATTGTACGTGCCCCGGCTTTCTCCAGTATATCGAAAATCTCGTTTATGTGTTCAGTTGTAGCAGGCCTTTCAGCAACATTATCTTGATTCGGAATCCCGTTTAGAGTTCCTATGATATCAAATACCTCCTCACCACAACTAGCCCCAAAACCTATTGCAAATACATGGTGATCAGAAGAAATGTCGTATTTGATAAGGTTGTCAATAACTTCAAAGATCGAGCGAGCCCATGGTCCTCCTTCTTCATCAGTACCCTCTCCAATGCTACCAGCCATGGAACAGGAGACGTCAAGCAGGATTCCAGTCAATGATGCCAGGCTTTTTTCGTCTGCAATTAGAAGAGAGTAGGCCTTGTCATACACGTCGAATATGCACAGAAACATGCTTAATGACACCCGACACATAGTGAACTGATTGGACTCCAATAAACTCAGTAAACTGTCATTGCCTAGTGTTATCATGGCACTTTCTGCTTATAAAAAAGTAAATGACAAGAAGGGGTGCTCGGTATTCAAGACATTTCCTGAAATAGAATTATTTGTATTATCATTCGTGGTCAAAACTACTAGCAACCAACTGTATAAACCCCTGACTACTCGGTGTTGCTAATCTGGTGCATATAAGTAAAAAGAATCATATCTCATTATCTTGGTAATTTCTTTGAAATGAGCTACAGCCAACGCAAAATATACTGTGAAAAGTCCGAACCCAGTTGAAGGGGACTAGCTCCGGGTTGACTTCACAGAAAAGACACATGTACTCTGATGGTTCAGCAAACTTTGTATTTCTTCTAAAGCTTCAGCGTTGTTACAAGTCAACTTTATCTCACGCTAGCTTGTATTAACTCTCTCACAAAAGCCTGTCATAGCTCCCTTTATCCTGACTGGACATGACAGGTGCCAATCCTAATCATATGAGAATGAGTCTTACATCAGTAAAAACCCGATTGGCTGTAAGGAATATTATCATATTTTCCTTCGAGGTTATGGCGCAATCCGAAAATCAGCTTTGACTGTAGAATTCACTTAAGTCCAGTTAATGTCCAGTCGAAACAAAATTATTTATATATATAAATCGCTGATTCACACTATCGTTACTTCAAAAAGTACAACTAATCAACTTTTTTACATTACTAAGTTGTAGTTTAAAGTCTTTTTGTAGGAATAATTAACAATACTAATTTGTCCCGCCTTTTCAATATATTAGAGGATGTTAGCATCAACAACGAGTACGAGTACGAGAACGACTTCAAGCCGTACTCGTACTCGAAGTCGTTTTCTCAGCTTTCTATGTTAGCAAGAGAGGATAAAGGGGACAGAGAAGGCATCCTCCATACACACCCTATTCCACAAGTAATTCGTCTCGAGTTATTTTTAAGACCGTAGATCCCAAGGGGGATTAGACAACAGCCAATCACATAGCGCGAATGTGTTCCGCGTGGATGACCCACGCTCAGAGCCACGCGTCCTTCACGAATTGACGCAGAAAAAAATGGCAGAAGAAGCGGAGAGCGATATTGTTATTTGTTTTGTCGACGAAAACGACTAAAGAGAAATTTCTGCTAAAGCTGTGTCAGCGAAACGGAAATTAAAAAAGAATCGCCCTTTCTTTCTTGTATAGCAAGAGCTAACAGTACAGCTGGGAAATTCTTAACACACTGAATATTCTCTCACGATCATTTATAATTTACAGTTTGAGGAGAGCAATTTATGATTGATATTTATTTTTTTATTAGTCTTTTATGTTTCAACAAAAATAACACTTGGCGTCCTACTTGCTTTATTATACAAACGACCGGTTTCAATAGACCGGCGAAATTTCTCATTTTATTAAAGCACTGAGGCTACGACAACTTCGAGTTAAACTGATTTCACGGGTTGTCAAAGAGTCAAGCGATTCCCTTTTCCCAGGTGAGCGCCGACTCATTTCGCTTCAATATTCAGAAATGCTCTCGATCTCTTTACGCTAATTCATTGCCTTTCGCCCGACATGTTTTGCACAGCGTTTAGTCATGCGGAACCTCCACGAAACATTCACGCAGTGCGCGAGATAACTTTATATCTCGATTCTAAAAATAACTCGAGACGAATTACCTATGGAACAGGGTGTGTATGGGGGATGCCTTCTCTGTCCCCTTTATCCTCTCTTGATGTTAGCGATGACACCGAGTTCGAGTTTATAGAACTGTGTAGGAAATATCGCGTGCGGTTGCTTTTCCTCGACTTCAAAAGCAGTATTTTACATAAAACATAATATAAGGAATGTTCAAGATGATAAAGAGAGGCTAGAAACGAAAAGAAATTGCATTAAACGATCGGAATTTACCGTTGAAAACCAGCTCTTCCCAGTCGTTCTACCCACTTCGAGTTTTTGGTGAGAACTCGTCGTAGTGCAACTTGACAGGACGACTTGAAAACGTGGAAATGCGCAGAACGGATGCGCAGTACGCAAAATCGCTGATCTCGCTCTGGAACTCGTACTCGTTGTCGATGCTAACATCCTCTATTAACTTGTTTACGAGTTTTGCAATAAAACTAATTAGCATACAAGTACAATTAAATGGATTATCCAACAAAAGTGTTCACTTGACAACCAGTCTCAAACTATAGCTAACCGACTACACTTATTAGACGAAGTATAACTAAATGATTTGATCCGGAGATCTCGACGTACAAGGTTTCTGTCACTGAAACGCAAGCCAACTCAAATAAGATCTTGAAAACGTAGGGGAGTAATAAAAACAGTATGTTCCAGGCGAAACTTTGTTTTTCTGGAAAGGTTTTGTTTGGTCAAGTAAAAGTCAATTAAGGCCAACGGAACGTATCTTTTGTTTTACCAGCGCGTCCAATTAGTATGAACAAAAGACAGATTTCAACAAAAGATAAATCTTAGTATTAAAATCACTTAACGGCCGGCACGTGCGTTTTCCAAATCTCTCAACCAAAACAAACAGATATAATAAGCCTTGCACACTTTTGCGTAAATAAAATAACACTCAAAATAATTCAAAAGAGTTTGCGATATATCGCTGTAGGTGAGGCAAACGGTAAATCCAGTACATTTACTATAAAATAACAATAGGCTACACAAACAGATTGTGTGGGCTCCCTGTGGTTTCGAGTATTCCGGATACGCTTCTCAATATTTCTGTCTCATATTTGTGATATGCAAATCAGCTAACAAATGGTATCTAATGCGCATGTGCATCAGCTGACTGTGTCCCTTTCAATTTTTAATTTAACTTTATTTTATATGACTTTTGCAACTTCCGATATGTATTTTATCGATTGAATAAAGATTATCATGATTATCATTATTATTATTAAAAACCAAGAACACGTACATTAAAAAACGGCAGAAAGAATTACAAGGCATAAAAAATAAATTCCATGTGGAAGCAGTGAATTTAACATTAAGATCCATATTACATCAAATGACTAGGAGTAATCGGAGCGTAGGAGAGTGCGTTCGATATGTTTGTTAGGCGTACAGGTAGCAGTTGAGGGGGAAGAGGGCATGGTTCTTGCGATAGATAAGAATGATTATGGTATATTTTGAACGTAAGGATTACGTACCGCGAAACCTCTATTTAAAATTTGACTTATTATGAAAAGTTTTTAAAGGCTTGTGAAATGGTATGGTTCGTCCCAATTGTGAGGAGACACTGGCCAGAGAGCGTCGGGCGTGTAAATATAAAGAACGTGCAATAGATGTTCTACAGGGCGCAGTTGTTCGAAGGTCTGATTAGCGCTTATAACTCGGGTTTCTTTTTCTTTTGTTCAAAAACATTTCTTGGGATAATTTTCTCTGTTATTTTTAAGAGCATCCAATCATTAACTTGTTGAAAAAATGAATTATCTGAATGTACTTTTTAAGCTTTCACATCTGAATACAAATTTCGTACTGACCCTGGGTTATCTTCACCAGCTTCGAACAACCCGGGCCAGGCAAACAGCTGACAACGTTTTAGCTGTAATCATTAATTTTATTTATTGGGAATTCCACATGTAGACAATTACTGACATTTTTTCATGAAATGAAACCGTTACTAGCAAGTCTTCTTAATTTGTGTTGATATTAAAGACCCAACAGCTGACCCAAGACCACACTTTTTGTGGTGAATACTGGAGCACAATGAATTGTGTTTGAACACGGGTCCACTTACACTACACCTCTCGCACGCTTCATGGGAATCATCAAAGCCTTCAGTGGAATGTGTGCGGTTCACTCCAATGACTTTTTCAGTAATTTGGTCGAGCGTGTTGACTTCAGTGACTTGAGTGGCGCTACTGTAGGCTGGTTTATAAGTTTTTCCGAATAAATAACATAGAGCTAAAATGTTCGCTTGTTCGATGCCGAAAATATCACAAGTAATGATGAAATGGCGCCGCCGAGCTTTACATCTCTTTAGATTTACTTTGTGGTACAACGGCCGCCGAGCTGCTACACAACTCAGTAGATTTGCTTTGTGTGGCACAACAGTCGCCAAGCTACACAACTCGGTAGATTTACTTCCTGGCACAACGACCGCCGATCTACACAACTAGGTATATTTACTTTGTGTGGCACAACCGCCGCCGAGCTAAACAACCCTGTTTCATTGATGCATGCACCAGGAGTCGCACACGTTTTCCAAAGACAGTGACGAACCATTCTGAAAAATATGAAGGCTTAATCCAAAGTAAAATTTTACTCAGGGTGTTGAACGCGTTGGAAGATTCAATAAACACAGATCGATAGTAGACCTTCAGCAAACTTCTTGAAATATGTACGCTTTACGATAGACAAATAGCAGACCTCAGCAAAGGTAGAACAAGGCCTGACTTTGAAAGATATGAAAACGGAGGACACACGAATCACCACGTGAGTTAGCGCGTCAAAGTGAGGCAAAACAAAAGCAATCGCGCCAAAGCAAGGCAAATGTGTGTCGACACAAATGCAATCTCGAGAAAACCTCCCTTATTAATTGCACAGGACACCCAATAATGCACAGAAGACCCAACTCAACTCGTACCTCGCACGCAACTACTCTATATTTGAAAAATAGCCTATTAAAAACACTATTTTTAAAACGCTGGGTATTAACCCTAGGAAGTTGACTGCTAGGAAATCGGAGGCGCGCTGAATTTTTTTTCGTTGGTAGAGGGTGGTGAAGGGAGTCTCCCCGATTTTTTCAAGTGAGGGGTCGTATGCACACAAACTAGCCAATGTAGTACTGTAGCGGCATCAGCTCCTGTGTCTGCTTCTAGTCGCCCAACTGGTCTTCAGTTGTGACACAAGGAGTCCATGATCCAGTTGCCGAGTCTGCTTCTAAATGCTTCGGTTTTGCCATGTGGTACAAGGAATTTGACGATTTCAGCTTATTTGTGTCGGCACTTAGCAGCTCGTTCCATGACTTCACAGCATAGTGCATCGCAGTAAATCCCTATATTATACACTGTCAACGGTAGACGTTATTCTCAGTCTTTTGACTTTTTTTATCAACACCTCGCGCTACACGTCAACCAGTACGTCTACGTGCGTGCTGCGTGGAGTTAGTTACTACAAGCAACCACATGGAACATAGCTCCAGAGGAGATCTAAAACTTCCGTAGCCTGCCGTTTCATCGAAACTGCCGTTTAAGTTCTCGGCTTGCCGGAACTGTCCCAGAAGTGCCATCCAAGCACAAGAGGAAGTACTAGATCCTTGTTGCGAATCTTATGCACAGCCTTCACCTTCGTTGGCTTTCTTCACTGGATCAAAGAAAGCGGCTCATTACAAAGTCATTCACTGGCTGCTTTCTTTTGCCGTGGAGGGCAGTCAGTCATTACTCACTTCTGTGTGGACAAGCTTAGCGAGTCGCAAATCTATCTCGTTGGTGAACTTTCTTCGGCTATTACATTGATTTTGATTTTTGCGGGGAATTCACATTCAGTTGAAACCTCTGAAACTGATTCCGGTCATGGACGCGTGACTGGATAAGGTTCTCCACTAAGAAATTGTTTTCAAGAAGAGCCTGACTCTATTTATTACAATACACTTGCAATGCAAAAATATGATTCATTTACTTACTCTTTTCTGAAACAATTTTCTAAACCTTACATTTTTTCTAGTTATTAAACAAATTGCGAACCGCCGGTCTTATTGAGAGACCAATAACGGGCGATGTTGATTAGCATAGGACGTCAGGTAGTCATAATTTAAGCACTAGAATAAACGCTTAAACAAGATTTGCTTACGTTAAAAGAATATGAGCAACTTTTCAGCCTTCCCCGAAATTCAAGATGGCGGCCATAAGGAGATTATAAGGGGCAAATTTAAATTTCGATTTTCAAAGCGAAAGCTACCGTTTCATCCTTGCTATCATGCATTTTTCTGATGCTTACTAGTCAAAGATTAATATGTGACATGTTTTGGCTGTTCCCCTCGAGTGAGCCATAAACCCAAATTTTCGGCTCTCAGCTGATGGACTACTAGGGTTGAAATGTAGTCGGCGAGATGTGAATTGTTGTGATTGTCGCGAAAGTCATTTATGATTTACCGAAAATGTTGACAGACAAATCTCAGGTGTGTGCGGTTGAGCTCGTGTTACTAGAATACTCTGTGCCAAGCATAAAAAAGGCTTCGTGAGTGTTTAGTTTAGGTGATTTTGTCTTAGGAAGCCTATTCTGTGCTCAAAGATTGTGGATTCTTAATCTGTTTTCGGCCGACACTGAGATATGGGCGTCACGGTTTGACTGACTCAGAAATCAGCATGAATTTCCATATCGCCGACCACATTTCAACCCTAGAACCTACTTTGTGAGGCCAACAACAAAGCTCGCAATATCCAATCTTTCCGTCTCAAGCCCGGGATCAGTCTTTCACCCGTGTAGCCCGAAATGAGACGAAATACGAGAAGATATTGGACGCAGCAGACTTTGCCAGACGTGAGAATTGTTCTTTCACAAGGCTTAATGATGCCTTCCGGAAAACTTTGCTCAAGGCAGCCAAAAAACTCTAAGACAACCCACTATGAGAGCGGAGTTCGGTCTAATACGCGCGCTGATTTACGATGAGATACAGAGAGTATTATGGGAAGTTATGAAAAGCTCTTTTTGGGGGGCGGAGCAGGGGTGGTTAATGGCCAGTGAGAAGCTCATGACAGTCTATCTACTTCAGCGTATTCACTATTAAAATATTCGGTAGAAAAGAAATAAATAAAAAGTGACAATAATAAAAAATTAATAAACAAATAAACGTGCTCCACCACAAGACCCGGTAAAGGTATGTAGAGAGATTTCTATAGCAATGTTTTAGCAAATCCAGTCAGATCATCCATGTGTAATACGTCATAGATCGCTTAAATGTCTTTCACTGAGGCATATGCTGTACGGTAAAGTGCTACACAAGCTCTTTCGAAGAAGAAAGTACATTTTTTAGAGGCCAAATTGAAGTCACACTCAAAAACGTGACCTAAGTCATTATAGATGTAAAGCAATAATATATTGTACTGACTACGAACAGCAAAAGTCATTTTTACGGCTGAATAGTCCATTGTAAGCCAAAGGTATTTCTGAAAGAGCTAAACTGATGATGAGACGGCCGTTTTTGAGTCCTTGGTAACAATTTACTTAAGATATGGTCTAGGATCAATTAGATTTGTGTAAAACATGTTTATTATTCATTCATGTGTAATCAGAAGGAGCAAATATTTTCCTCCTAGGTTCACTGAGGCATATGCTGTATGGTAATGTGCTAGAGAAGCTCTTTCGAATAAGAAAGTAAACCTTTTTGAGGCCAAATGGAAGACACACTCAAGAAACCGACCTACGTCATTAGAGATGTAAAGCAATTGTACTGACTACAAACAGAAAAATCATTTTTACGGCCTAACAGTCCAGTGTAAGCCAAAGTTTTTCTGAAAGATCTAAACTAATGATGAGACGGCCGTTTTTAGGTCCTTGGTAACAATTTACTTGTGACAGGGTCAAGGATCAATTAGATTTGTGTAAAACATGTTATCTCAATGGAATAAGTGCCTAAAGCCCAATTATAGTATTTGCAAAGCAAATTAAATTGAAAAGTTTCTGGCGGAGCATGCCCCCAGAGCCCCCTAGTTTGCAGTACATCCGGAGGTCCAACCTTTCTTTCTGTGCGTACACCTTCAAAACCTCACGCTACTCCCCCGTTAGTTTTTTAAATGAGCCAAAAAAGTTTATTAAAACACGTAAAAAGGTTTGGCTCCTCGTCAATGTAATTCCATACCTTCAAAAGTGAACCCTGAAACGCTAGGAGTATGACAAACTGGGGGAGATTCTTCACTTAATCTGGCTGCATCCTCAGTTTTACTGTCTTCATCAACTGGGCATTGGTCTCCTGAGAATCCAGAAGCTGAATGAGCATGTGTTTTTGCAACAGGCTGCTTTTCAGTGACAGGACCATCCTTTGGTATATCAGAAGCATCTGGTGTGAGAACAAGCTCTTACTAAGCTTCTTACAAAATAATGTACATATTTAATATATTTAATGCTTTAAACCAATTTTAAAACATTCTCCACCACCCATAACCATACGTGTGGAACCACGTCCCATGTATAACTTTACAGCAGTGTCATTAATTTTGACGCTCACAGGTTAGGGTTAGTGTCAACCCTAACCCTAACTCTAACCCTAAAACACCATTCTTTAAAAAAAGATAGACCCCGACCCCGCGTTTTACTGACACCCACTTTTTAAAGTACTATAAATCCATTTTAAGCTTACATTCCAAAATGGTTTTTACTCGGTTATACAGTCAGCTCTATCAAGCTTTGAGCTACATTATTATAAAGAAAAAAAAAGTATCTCAAAACTTCAAGTAGCCAATTTTATTTCTGTATGTTTGTCACTGCCCAACGCAAAACTGACTGTCTTTGTATGTTTTCCTTCAGCAGCGGTTTAAATAACATCTCTGACGTTCAAGCGAGGCTCTATACTTAAAAGAATTATAAGTGAGTTCTTAGGAAAGTAATCTTTTGGGATTGTAAATGACCTGAGATCAGGCTCTATTTTCGTTTCGCTTCATAAATGAAACTTAAAAAAAAATTATTAAAAAAAAAAAAAAAAAAAAATGAAACTTTGGCGGGAAGGGCGAAACGAAAAGGGAGTCTGATAAACATCTTCTTTGAAACGCGTCTACCGCCCACTTTTCTTGATTGATTGACATTTACCGAAACAGCCAATCAGAATTTGTTCCGCGCGACTCGCGAGCTCTCGCGTGCTTTCTACGGCTGTGAAAGAAAAGGGGAAGCCATTTTATTTATCCCGGTCAACTGCACACTTCTTCGTTCTTGTGTACCTTTTTCAGAGTATTTTAGTTTTTACTTTATAGAAAGTTCCCAGTTTAAGTATTTAGGTCGATAAATGTGTTGTGTTTTTAACCTTGCCAGTAGACCTCTTTTTGGAGTTCAAAGTGTTGCGAGTTGCGGGTGAGTGAATAAGCTTTTAAAGATTTTTTCCAGGGTTTCATCTTCTTGATCGAACGTTGAGTAGAATCTTCTTATTTTACATGTATTTTGTATTTTTATAAATTTGATTTCAATCTCGAGCCCATGTTTTGATCGATTTCTGTTATCTCCGATTAAGATTTTGAACATCCTGCAAAATGTTTCCACTGATAACCAGTTTCTGACATAGAATATTGAAATAACTGATTTTATAGTCGTTGTTTTCCTTGTGCCGTCTTAAAACAGGTCACTTGTTTCAATTTTATATAAGGCCTTTAAAACTAAATAATTTGCATGTTATCCTCTCTTGCATTGCCATGTGTAAATCATCATCTCAATAGAAGAAATAAAACTCAATTTAACGACAATAACCTACAATGGTGTCCTCTCAATCTTGTTGACATCCATTTAATTATATTATAAAGCTTATTGACGTGCATGAGAATTGGGATTGAATATAACTCATAAGATATGTAAACCAACCTTCCTTTAATATACCAGTCAGGTTCATGCCATTTCTCAGTCTTTGAGGTTTAGTACTGAGACTTTCTGAACACGAATTGTGCAAAGGCGCGAGCCTTATCAACGTTTCAGTTCGAATGCTCCCAAACTTTTCTGGTCTTCACTCATATTATAAAGTTAAGAAACCGCAAACCTTCCAAAGGATACATAGGAAAATCTCCTCTCATGGCGAATCATTCGCGAAGTGATCGAGAAAGAGCGCGAGGATCATAGTGCTTTTAACTTCCGGTGATTTCAACAGCCAATCAGATCGTCTGGCGTTGTTCTAAGGGTCATTCTGCGTTGCAGCAGCATAGGCCAGGGCGTGAGCAGGGCGGATGAAGACGAGCGCGTCCGAGCAAAAAGGTTTGATGCAGTGGATTGGGATCAAATCACACTTAAAATTAAAGTGTAATATTACTCCAAAAAAAAGTGTAAAATCTTTGCCAGCCCCGGCAGCCTTTTTTTTCTGTGTATTATTACACATTTTATAATAGTGTAATTTAACACACAACTAGAGGTTATATTTACACACCAGTCAGTGTAATGTGAGTGGTTTACACTTTGGTCAAGTGTAAAATTGCAGTTGTTATAAGTGTAATAAAATACTAATAGAAGAGTAATATTACACCGAATGATAGTGTAGTAGCTTTGCCAGCCCCGGCAGTCTTTTTTTTCTGTGTATTATTACACATTTTATAATAGTGTAATTTAACACACAACAAGAGGTTATATTTACACACCAATCAGTGTAATGTGAGTGGTTTACACTTTGGTCAAGTGTAAAATTGCAGTTCTTATAAGTGTAATAAAATACTAATAGAAGAGTAATATTACACCGAATGATAGTGTAGTAGCTTTGCCAGCCCCGGCAGCCTTTTTTTTGTGTGTATTATTACACATTGTCCAATAGTGTAATTTGACACGCAACCAGAAGGTTCATTTACACACCAAACAGTGTAACTGTGAATGGTTTACATCTTGGTCAAGTGTAAAATTGCACTTCCCATAGGGGTAATAAAACATTAACAGAAAAGTAATATTACATCAATTTATAGTATTAGGCAAAAAATTACGCATTTGAAAAATATAGCAAATCACATTTTTAATCACTGAATAAGCAGCTAGACTTCTAGCAATAAGTAAAAATGAAAGGTCAAGTGTGCAAGCCATGGTGCGTACTGTCTAACTGCTTAGGCAGGAGTGATGCGTACTGTCCTATCACAAATCAGTGCTTAGGTCTGAGCCGGATGAGGTTCAAGGTTTGAGCTGCAAGGTGGTACCCGGGAAAGATAGTTAGCAGGACATCTTCCTCTCCAATTATTAGTATTTTTCCAGTCATGGTGTAATGCCTTTCCCACAGTAAAAATGGATGGCCGTGCATCTTTTTTGCTTCTTCTAGATATTGTCCTCTTGTGGCTGCAACCTGTGTGACAAACGAAATTGAAAAAAAAAAAAAAACAAGACTTGGTTTAGTCGATATTAAAGTGTTCTTAATTTATTTTATCGGTGATGAGGGTTGAAAATTGGACCGAGTGTTTTAGAGTTCCTTCTAATTGAAGTAACACAATAATGCTCTCTTGACAAACATGGTTAAGGTAAACTACTTAAATTAAATTTCATTTACAAAATAATCACATATTAGGTTTAAGATATAAAAAGGTTTTTTCTCTAGAGTCTTAACAATCAAGTACATTTTTCCTCCTCTACAAAACAAAACACAGCTTCAGATATTCAATTCAGATATCAAATCACAAATTAAAATAACTCAAAACATTTGTTATTCCATCCATGACCCCCAGTAACACTATAGGGGGGCCAAACCACCTGACTGAGTCATAAGTCAAGGAGGGCATGAAAATTACCACCTTGCATAACTGCCTGGCCGGTGGACCAGAGCCATGATGAAAACAAAACACACTATTAGACTTTATAACTTGGTAACGAAACAAAAGCTTCACTGGTATACAATTCAGATATCCGATCACAAAATTACTCAAAAAACATGTTTTATTCCAATCCATGACCCCCAGTAACAGGCGGGCAAAACCACCTGACTGAGTCGTTAGTCAAAGGCGGGCATAACCACCTTACATAACTGCCTGGCCAGAGGACCAGGGCCATGATGAAAACAAAACACACTATAAGACTTTATAACTTGGTAACGAAACAAAAGCTTCACTGGTATACAACTCAGATACCCGATCACAAAATTACTCAAAAAACATGTTTTATTCCAATCCATGACCCCCAGTAACAGGCGGGCAAAACCACCTGACTGAGTCGTTAGTCAAAGGCGGGCATAACCACCTTACATAACTGCCTGGCCGGAGGACCAGGGCCATGATGAAAACAAAACACACTATAAGACTTTATAACTTGGTATCGAAACGAAAGCTTCACTGGTATACAATTCAGATATCCGATCACAAAATTACTCAAAAAACATGTTTTATTCCAATCCATGACCCCCAGTAACAGGCGGGCAAAACCACCTGACTGAGTCATTAGTCAAAGGCGGGCATAACCACCTTACATAACTGCCTGGCCGGAGGGCCAGGGCCATGATGAAAACAAAACACACTATAAGATTTTATAACTTGGTATCAAAACGAACGCTTTACTATACAATTCAGATATCCGATCACAAAATTACTCAAAAAACATGTTTTAGTCCAGTCCAAGACCCCCAGTAACAGGCGGGCAAAACCACCTGACTGAGTCGTTAGTCAAAGGCGGGCATAACCACCTTACATAACTGCCTGGCCGGTGGACCAGGGCCAGGATGAAAACAAAACACAGCTATACGACTTTATGACTTGGTATTGAAACGAAAGCTTCAGATTCAATTCAGATATCTGATCACCAAATTACTCGAAAAACACGTTTTATTCCAATCCATGAGTCCCCTGGAAACAAGCGGGCAAAACCACCTGACTGAGTCGTTAGTCAAAGGCTGGCATGACCACCTCACATAACCACCTGGCCGGTGGACCAGGGCCATGATGAAAACAAACCACAGGTAAAGTAATGAAAATGATATTAAGCCTTTTTAAGTCTCGTGCAATTACACGTTTTTGTATGCGAAATCACATATAAAAATTGGACAAGCTTAATATATTTTTCTGGTTTGGATTTATCTCTATTCTACATATCATTGATACTTCTGTTCATATTTGAAAAGTGTACACTTTTTTCTACGTATTACCACAGGTAGACCATCCGAACTGTTCGAGGGATCGTGATGTCACGCGCAACATGTGATCCCGTATATTTACTGTATTTTGTAACGCCCGCACTCGGCTTGATTCAAGTGATCGGTAGAAATGCTTCATAAAACACAGAATTTTGCACCTTTTGATCCCAAATGTTGATATAATGTACCCAGTGGCTATTCGTGCGTGACCCGTACACCAAAGTGTATTTGCTATTCATACGGGATCAAGTGTCTTCTTGAAATTTATATGAAATTTCTAAGTCTCTTGAAATTTCTGGTCATTAAATTTCCATGAAAGTGTAAGTCTTTTCAACAAACGTTCAATTTTTAGGGAAAAAAAATTCAGTGGCAAATTCTAAAAGGAAAAACAAATTCGATGGGGTACGATATGGATTGAGAACCGATCCCAGGACGTAGAATTTAGTATGTGGCCTGACCACTCTACCACGGGATACTCTCTGCTAGATGGAGTTTCATTTTCATTCATATAGCAACAACCATAACCCTAAATAGAAGCTAACCGTTTCGAGTCAGTGCTTAACCCTAATCAGCATGGTCAGTGCTTAGCCCTAATCACTATTTTCATTGCTTAACCCTTGTTAGTGCCCCAATCAATTTACTCAGAATCCCGTATGAATAGCAAATACAAGTCGATGTACGGGTCCGGTACGAATAGCCACTAGGTATAATGTAAGAAAAATAAATAAAGATAACTTACATTATATCAACATTTGGGATCAAAAGGTGCAAAATTCTGTGTTTTATGAAGCATTTGTACCGATCATTTGAATAGTAAATGTATGGAATCAAATGTTGCGCGTGACATCACGATCCCCCGAGTTCAGGTGGTACGCTTGTAATACACGTCTATTGTTTGCAAAGAGCAAAACCACTCGAATTAAAAGTAATTATATTCGCTATAAATATTTAAGCTTCAATTTGTGTCTGCAAAAACAACAAGGTGATACAATGCAGTCTTCGCTGTTGACGTCATGTCACGCGACCTTTTGGCGGTTAAAAGCAAACGAACAACCAACGGCAATATTCACAAAACATTTCAGTCAGCTTATATCCAGTATTTATATTTCTAATGTTAGTCGTATATATCTGTCTCCTCTCAGGCTATTCTCCTAACAAGCCTAAACAAAAATTTGAGGCGAAATAGCGAGGTTATCTTAATTTCGAGATTTCAAAGCTAAACACCAAACATATGCGCTTTTCATTTCGCATCGCGCTCTCCCACAGTAGGAAAACCGCTCAAGGTGTTGCAGTACGGTAAAACAATACTTCAAAAGCCTCAAGAAATCTAGGGCCAGACTATAGTTTTAACATAAAACTCAGAAATTACGGAAAGTATACTCACCTCGAAATGCGAAATGCGCCGTCGTAATCTTTGAACATGTTTGAATGCATGGTTTTTGCTCTCTTCTTAGCAGTCATTTGGAGCCTCCATCATCCTTTGCTCTAACAATCGGCCCTACATCCTTGTTAACTTGAAATCAATGAAGACTTTGAGTTAAAATCTTCAAATTTACGGCGCTTAATGTTAGTACAACCTTCGTGGAGGACGGTTGGAACAAAAGATGAATACAAACGGTATTCAAGTGTCTTTATCGGCAACATCATCGATCCTGATTGCACGAAAATTCGCGCCCTGTCACTTAAGCTCCTGGTGACTGACTAATGATACGTGATCTTTGGATCTGCTGCGGCTTTTGACTCAGTCACGTAATTTATGTTGCTGTAAATTTCCTCTTCGAGAACACGCGGAAAAGGAACTGCTTCGGAACATGGTCTGAATTGAATCGATCTAAGTACGAAGACAATGGACAATGAAGAAAAAAAAAAAAGAAGAAGAAGAAGAAGAAGAAGAAGAAAGAAACATAGTGTTACATTTCTCAGGAAAGATAGAAACCCGCACAAATGACAGTCCTGTCAATGGAGTGATGCATCGTTAGCGGTTTAGGTCATTTCATTAATTTAGCTTATACACCTTGCAATTTACACATGTATACAAATGCAGTTGCGTGAATTTCGTACGATATATCTGAAATGAGACCTTAGACTGCAGCTGAAGTATATTCCTGTTACATGTACAACTAGCGGCTCAGATAACTTATTCACGCGATGAAGATTTTCTTGTTTCGATATCTTTTTTTTAAAAAAAGAGAGTGGGTGTTTTATTCTATAAACGTATAAGTGCACATGTGAGTGCATAATTACCCCCGCTGCCGTATACATTTACCCTATAAGTAAATGTTAAAAATACCTTTTGTTTCAGCCTAAACGTGGTGTAAAAATACTCAAAATAACGAGTATCACCACGCCATAATTTCTGTGTAGTGTTTTACACCATAAAAAGTGTAACTTTATAATTTTTCTTTTGTAACAATACACTTCAATTTTAACACTTTTAGTTGGTGTTAAAGTACCCGAAAAACGAGTAACACAACACTACAAATAGTGTAATATTACTCTGTGTTATTAGTATACTCTAACACCAATAGGTGTGTTTAATTCTATAAGTTTATTAGTGTAAAATTACCTTTACTATGGTATACATTTACGCTGTAAAAACGGGTAAAATGTACACCGTACCCTGCGTGTAATGTTACAATAGAAAAAATTGTAAAAGTATACCTTTAACTGTGTAATATTATCATGTTAAGAGTACCACCTCTTTTACACTAAAGTTTGCGTAAAATTACCCGACATAAAGCGTAACACAACACTGAAAATTCTGTGTAACGCTTTACTCGTTAAAAATTGTAATATTACAAATTTTCCTTTGTAACATTACACTTTAATTTTAAGTGTGATTATGGACTTACAGATCAAAGTGACGGCGAGTTGAGAACAGGAAAATGAGTTATGAGTTTGCCAACTCTTCAATAACCGAAGAAAAATAGGAAGAATAAAGAACTCGATACACTGTATCCTTTTTGGAATTGAGCTTCTCGCCACTCAAACTGACAGCAAATAAAGATATAGGAAGCCGTTTCTCGCGTTGCTAGGTGATCGCTTCTCTTATTTCCCCCGCAGGGATTTCGCCCAGAGGCGAAACCCCTAGGAGGCACCCTATTAACTCGCCCGTATATTGAGGACAGTACTTACAGTTCAAATATACAGTCGCTATACTAGAAAAAATCTCGATTTGCTCGAACAGGGGCCACGAGGAATCGGTAGGTAATGATGACGTTTCTATTGTTGGCGCCCGCAAGTACGAAATGGTTAGGATGACGTAAAGACAAAATTCCGAAGGGACCGCTCAGGTAGATTTTGTGACATTTATTGTGCAGTCATACTTCGATACTCTTTTGCGTTATGCAGTGACATTCTGTGGAGCAGTTGTTTTGAAAGTTATGGACCAAAAGACACTCGTTAAGCGCAGATGAGGTCATAAGGTGTGTTTAACTGTGTATATATAAACACTTGGAGGTTTGCCAGACATGAGTTCACAAATCTTTGATTTATATTGGAAACCTTGCCAGACACTCTTTCTCTCTCTTTGACCGGAATAAGACTCAGCCCCAAACAAGGAAGACGAGTGAACAACGGCTAGCTTATCACTAGCAGATTGATGGACAATTACATGAATTCGCCGACAATCAAATTCTGTGCTGACTTTTTCCCTGCTCACAGATGTTCTTGCGTTACTTCAAATAAGACTAGAATGCGCGAGCGTGAATCGATCAAACGTCCTTTTAACTTCTAAGGCTTACTTTCCGGCAAATAAAATGAACTGAATGTAAAAAGTGAAAGAGAAGTAGCGAAAAATTCAACTTCTAATTAAATCTTTTCGCATGGTTTAGAATAGACTATTCTCGAAACTGAGAATGTTTTGATCAAAGCTGTGTAAATCGAGCTAAAACTGTGCATGAAACCTTGCGTTTCCTGTATTTATCTCACCTATTGTATGGAATATGTGTAAAAATCTTCATTATGAATCGGTATATTTCAAAGAGCTACACAACCAGCAAGAATACTATTGACCGACAATACAAAGAACGGAGGCAGCTGTAGTGCCAACTATTACTAGTTCCTATTTTCCTTTTAATAGACGGTCTGAAAACCGGGCTCAAGTTACTTAACGGGAAAGCCGAGGCAAGCCTATTGTGTCTATGGTAGTAGAGAGAAGGTCATTAGTGAACCTATCCACTTCATTATATATGGAGGAACGCACTTTCCCCCTAAGTTTTAACGATGGGTGACGTCATGGACTCGACCCATATGCATATTAATAAAGGGAACGCACCAAAACGGCGTAAAAACAACATAGCAGACTACTTTTATAGCTCACCCAAGAGTTCGTGGAGTTGAATGTTACAAACACATCAGCTGGCAATGAAAGGAAACAACGCCTTAGTAAATGTTAGGAGGCACTCTTTCTCCAAAAATGTTGGAATGTCATTGGGTGTGCAGTGATTGGTGAATAATCATGTGATAGACATGCACGCTTTAGCCTTCTATAGGACTGGTAATTGGGAAATTGATTTTTTGTCTACTTTTGCTTTTCTTTGTGTTAAGCGATTATAAGAAAAGGGGGTTTCTTATATAGCTTTCAAATTCAGCTTAACAGAGGAAATCAATATTTTTCGAGCGGTAAAATATTTCTATTAATGGGAGAATATTGAAATTCATATATTTCACTCACATTATTAATTTTATTTCATTTTCAGTTTCAATTCCCCTTAGAAACTGGACAAGTGTTCAGATCAGTTACGGTATCGCTTTAAAACCCTTTTTCAGTGATCATTATCAATTTCACCTTACTCTCTTTCTACTTTTGAGTTTTACGACTTGTTGTCCCGGAGTTCCGCGGAGAACTGAAAACTAGCTAGGAGGCCTGGCTTCAAAGGAGGCTTGGCTACTCAGTAAAAGGGAGAAACTGTGACTTGAAAACGTGGTTGACTGAGATTCGTTTAATTTCTTGTAGTGTTAACAAAAGTTTATTTCAAAAGTTTAGTATTCGCATCCTTGGCGACATGTGGTAGCAGAGCGAGGTTGTAAACCGTTTGTACGTGGAACATGAGCGGATGTATTCGTCAGCGTTTAGGTCCGGCGAAGAAGCGACTGAAGGATCGAATTAAACAAACTCAAGCCTTCCTCCAACACAATGTTACTCTGGATGAAAGTGAGAACAAAGCCAATCAACTACTCTTCAAGTTGGAAGGAAACCTCAAATCTATTAAAGATTTACTGGAACAGCTACAAGAATCATCCAAGGAAGACGAAGCTAAAAGCCAGCGACTGGAAAATGAAATGGAGGAGTTCAATATTCTCAAGCTTGATGGAGACGAGGCTATTTGCGATCTTAAAACACTTCTGATAAATATTGCTAAACGAAAACAAGAGACAACTGAAAAGGAAGAAAAACAGAGGGAAAGAGCTCATGAAAGAGAACTTCAAATGGAAAAACTTCAACAAGAAAAGGACCTTCACCTTGCAAAACTTAATCAAGAGAAAGAGATTCAAATGGAAAAGATGAAGTTGGAATTGAAAATTTTGAAGCAGAATGAAATAGACAAACAGGGTGAACATGAACTAAAGAAATTGGAGGTGGACCTGGAAACTAAAAGGAAGTTGGCTCAAGCTGAAAAGGAAATGGAGCTCAAAAGAACAACTGCAGATATAGAACTTAAGATGAAAGCAGAAATGGAACAAAAACGTCTTGAATTGGAAAAACAGTTTGGTGTTCCAATTACTCGTCACACTCCCACTATCAAGCTTCCCAAACTGGAACTTCAAAAATTCAATGCAAATATTTTGAAGTGGCAAGAATTTTGGGACACTTTTGAAGCCTCCATTCACAAGAATCCAAACCTTCAGCCTGTGGACAAATTCAACTATTTAAGAGCTGAATTAGAAGGAGATGCAAGTGTAGTTATCTCTGGACTGGAACTAACTAACAACAACTACGAAGTAGCGGTAAATTTACTCCAAGAGAGATTTGGAAGAGATGAACTCATAATGGATGCTCACTACTCGGTGTTAATGGATCTTCCTGTCTCTTTAATTAACACTGCCAAACTTCGTGAAACTTACGACATGATTGAGAAGCATCTTCGTTCTCTTAAAGTCCTTGGTGAAAATGTGGACCAGCCACATTTTGTTTTCCTCATTAAGTCAAAGCTGCCAAAGACAGTGATATCCCGAATGGAAGAGTACAAGGACATGGAGGAGAAGTGGACAGTGGAAAGTATCCGAAAAGCTTTAAAGCGGTATATTTGTGCTCAAGAGGTTGGAGAACGTCAAACACAATTGATTCAGAGCCCCGAAAGTCAAGATACCACAGTGAAGTCTCAAAAACAGAAACCGTTGCCTTCAGGATGGGCTGGGATCACCACCACGGGTGCCTTACTTTCTGGAAATGAAGAGTCTGCTAATGATGGTCAAACAATGGGCTGCTTTTACTGTCACAGAAAGGATCACTGGAGTGACCAGTGTAAAACGTTTCCAACGGTAGAGTCAAGAAAGGCAAAAATCAAAGAAAACTGCTTTATTTGCTTGAAGCCAAATCATCTACTGAAAGACTGCAAAGTAAACAAGCCATGTTTTCATTGCCATAAAGCTGGAAATCATCACAGGAGTCCTTGTCCTAAAAGGTTTTCTTCTAGTGAAGAAAATGAAACTTTGACTATGTTTATTGACCCCCAAATGGCACCGGAAACTGAAAGTTCACTACTGGTTTCCGGCGAGCAAGTACTGATGCAGACGGCACTGGCAGATACTGTGAACCTCAAGACTTCAAAGAAACAGTCTACTCGACTCTTGCTAGATTGTGGAAGCCAGAGAACCTACATAAGTGATGATTTAGTGAATAAACTCCAACTGATGCGCAGCAATATTGAAATCTTGACTGTCTTCACATTTGGTTCCACAAAGCCCAAGGAATTTAAGACTCCAGTGGTTGAGTTTGGTTTGAAATTAAAGAATGGACAGACAGTGGACATTCAAGCAAAAGTTGTTCCAAAGATCACTGGGATGATTCAAAGGGCTCCTATTAATTTTAAGCAGTTTGAATTCCTTGCAAAGGAGTATCAGCTTCCTAACACCCTCCCAAATGAACTGGAGATGTCAAATGTGGAATTGTTGATTGGAAATGATTACTACAGTGATTTGATTTTGCCAGAGAGAGAAAAAGGTGATTCCTGGACTCTACTTGCTTGGATCTCATTTGGGTTGGATCCTCTCTGGTAGACTGCCAACTGAAGAAAAGAAAGCAGCGGAAGTTTCAATGTTCCTTACGACTGGAAATTCCAGTCAGCAATATCTGCAATCCTTCGTTGCTCCTTTGGAGAACATAAATGACTTTGTGAATCCAAACTTAGACGAGTTTTGGAAATTGGAAACTATTGGAATCAAGGAGCCAATCAACGATTGTGATGATGATCTAGCCATTCAAAACTTCCACGACACTGTTAGGAAGACAAATGGGCGATACGAAGTTACTTGGCCATGGAAAGAAGAAAACCCTCAGCTCCCAGACAACTACCAGTTGGCTGTTGGTAGGCTTAACTCTCTACTGAAACGAATTCAAGGAAATCCAGAATTAATTCAAAGGTATGACAGCATCATCAAAGATCAAATCAAAAAAGAAATGATTGAGGAAGTGAATGATAGAACTGAAGAAGGATGTAAAAAGCATTACGTTCCCACCACGCTGTCATCACCCCTGATCGAAAAACAACCAAAGTTAGAATTGTCTATGATGCATCAGCAAAAGCCAAAAAAGGATGCAAGAGTCTTAATGAGTGTTTGTACCGTGGTCCTGTCATCTTAGAAGATCTTTGTGGGCTTTTACTACGATTCAGGATTTACAAAGTAGCACTGACAGCAGATTTTGAAAAGGCCTTTCTTCAAGTAGGTCTCCAACCTGCAGATCGAGATGTCACTAGGTTCCTGTGGCTTAAAGATCCTACTAAGCCACTGTCCAAGGACAATCTGCAAATTTATCGCTTTACGAGGGTCCCATTTGGAGTTATCTCAAGTCCTTTTCTGCTTGGTGCCACTATTCTCCATCACTTAGAACAAGTTGGAACTCCTACTGCAAACAAGATTATGAAACACATGTATGTGGACAATCTTTTGACTGGAGTCAATTCAAGTAAAGAAGCAAGAGAGTTTTATTCAGAATCAAAAGAAGTATTTCAAGAATCATCCATGAATCTGAGAGAATGGGGGTCGAACTCGAAAGAATTTCTTAAGTAAATTCCAGAGCAGGATAGAGTAAAGGAAACCATAATGAAAGTACTTGGAATACGCTGGAACACTATTAAAGATCACCTAATAGTCAAAGGTTCAAAACCAACAGAATGTTCCTCGAAAAGAGAAGTGCTTAAATCCATCGCTACAGTTTTTGATCCACTGGGATTTTTTACTCCTACAACTCTTCAGGGAAAACTCTTCCTTCAAGATTTATGGGCCTCAAAGAAAGAATGGGATGAGAAACTAGATGAAGAGATGCTTCATAATTGGATGAAACTACAGAAAGAGATGGAATGTATCTCCATGGTAACCATTCCTCGATTCATCGGAAACTCAAACTGTCAGTTGCTGTGCTTTTGTGATGCCTCAACCAAGGCTTATGCCTCTGTTATCTACTTGAGCTCTGATGCTGGTGTTAATTTGCTCTTCTCCAAAGCAAGAGTAGCTGAGTAGCTCCCATAAAGAAATTAGGAACACCTCGACTGGAGCTTCTAGCAGTGCTTATTGGTGTTCGCATGCTCAACTTTGTACAAGAGCAACGTCAACTCCCTATGGAAAAGAAATTCCTTTGGACAGACAATCAGTGTGTTCTTCATTGGATCATGAGCAAGAAGCTACTAACAACTTTCGTTCAGAATCGACTCAAGGAGATCAATGAAACAAAGGACATAAGTTTCCGTTACGTCGAAACCAGTCAAAATCCTGCGGATTTAGCAACAAGAGGAGTCTCTGCACAAGATCTGGACAAAAGTGAACTTTGGTGGCATGGACCGAAATGGCTTCAGGACAGTGAGAAAACATGGCCAACTTGGGATATCCCAATGATTACTAAAGAAACATTGGAGAAGACTGAAAGTGAAACAAAGGGCCCGAAAACCTTCTATGAAACTTCCAACTTGGCTGGAGAAAACATCAATGAAGGGAAGGTTGAAAGCAAATAATAATAATAACTTTATTTTTATAGCGCTCTTATCCTATGTTCAAGGCGCTTAAAAATAAGTCAGCATCCTTTGTCAACCCCATCAGAATGGATGAAAAGAAATATTCTCCCCTTCTTCGGCTTCTTCGAATTACAGCATGGCTATTAAGATTTGTTGAGAAAGCTAGAAAACAGAAAACCCAAACTGGAGAGCTAGAAGCTATCGAAATTAAGGAAGCAAAAACTCTATGGATCAAGTCCATCCAGAATACTTACTTCCCCGAAGCATTTAACAGCACAAATGGAACTGTGAACAAGAAGGATTACAAAAATCAACTTGGCATTCAACTTCATGAAGATGGACTACTTCATTGCCATGGAACAATGATTCATGCTGAACTATCTCCTGATGCAGTATATCCAATACTTCTTCCCAAAAGGAGCCACTTCACGTCACTACTCATTAAGGAATACCACCAGAAGCTCTTTCATTCCGGTGTTTCTCATACCTTAGCTCAACTCATAAATGAATATTGGATTCCTTAGGGAAGAGCTGAAGTAAAGAATGCAATTCATGACTGTGGTATCTGTAAGAGATTTCAAGGTGGACCCTTCAGACTTCCATCAATGTCTCCATGGCCCAGGAAGAAAGTAGCACAATCTGCCCCATTCACCTATACTGGTTTAGATTATTTTGGCCCTCTTTATATTCAAGGTGAAAGTTCGAAAGAAAAGGTTTGGGTATGTCTCTTTACCTGCGTCACTGTCAGAGCCATCCATTTGGAACTGGTAAAGGATATGACTGCTGAGCAGTTCCTGCTTGCACTCAGACGTTTTATAGCAAGAAGAGGAAAACCTGCACAGATTATACTAGATAACGCCCCACAATTTAAGCTCGCGAAAACTGCCATTGATAAAGCCTGGAAGGAAACAATTTCACACCACGAGGTGCAAAGTTACACTGCCAACCAAGGAATTGAATGGAACTTGATAGTGGAACTGGCCCCTTGGATGGGTGGTTTTTATGAGAGACTAGTTGGCACTATTAAGGGAGCTCTCAAGAAATCAATTGGCAAAATCTGCCTGACCGAGAAGAAGCTTGAAACCTTTCTAGCAGAGACAGAGGCTGTTATTAATTCTCGCCCACTTGTTTACGTCGGTGAGGACTTCGGTTCTGGATTTTCGCTTACTCCAGCAGACTTCTTAGGCCTCAATCCCAAGTCAGGGATTCCGGTAATCGAGATCCATGGCCCCCATGATCCAGATTATGGAAAGAAGAGCTCAACCGATAAATTAGTAGAGATTTGGGGTAAAGGTCAGCAACACCTGAATTCACTTTGGAAAGTCTGGAAAGATGATTACTTACTTAACCTCCGAGGAAGACGCCAAACACATGTAAAGGGTCCTCGAATTCAAGCAGCAGAAGAGCCTAAGGTAGGCAGTATAGTGCTTTTAAAGGAAGATTTATCACGTCAGGTCTGGAAAATGGCAAAAGTTACTGAGCTGATTTCAAGCAATGACGGAAAGATCCGGGCAGCCAAAGTTCTTCTTCCAACCAAGAAAGTACTCAACAGACCCTTAGATCTACCCTACCCATTAGAATGTCATAGTGGTCGAGAAATTGAAATGACGCAGGATGGAGAACAGTTAAAAGAAACTGAGGAAATTACCTCGAACATTTTGCGTCCCACTCGAGCGGCAGCAATTAGGGACTGGTCAAAAAGTATGGGGGGGGGGCCGGAGCATTTGGAAATGTGGTTGATAAAAACCACATGACCCACCCCCTCCCTTCGGCACAAAAATGACTGACCCACCCCTAAAGCAAGGTTGGAAATTGCATGACCCACCCCCTAGTTAAAACATGGACGTTCGGTTTCCTCTTAATAATCCAATAAAACCTTGTTCTGTACTTGATAAAATTTGTTGATACACTGCTACAACCAACATCAAAATCACAGAAATTATACCTTTCACTGAAAAGACGAATGTCAAAAACCGAACATTCTTGTTTCAATGGACGTTATGAGTCTTGACACAAATATAAAGCAAAACGAGGGTATATTGAAATTATCTGTCACAAAGCATATGAAAATTTCAACAAAGACAACCCATTCCTACACATTACTTGCCGGAAATGCTTAGATTAATCCTCAAATCAAATTTCTTCCACTTCAGTGGAAAGCACTACTTACAAGACCATGGAACTGCAATGGGCACAAAGACAGCAGTTTTGATTCCTTTGCCAATATTTTCATGACATATATTGAAACAACAATTCTAAGCAAAACTGTCTTTAGAACAACAGTTTGGAAATGCCACATACACGATATCTTTTCCCTATGGGACATGAGTAAACCAGACATCGAAGCCTTCATTGAACAAGCAAGCTTACATCACCCAACTATTGAATTCACGGCCAAAACATTTGACACTGAGACTGCGTTTTTAGACACGGTTGTATACAAAGGCACAAGATTCAAGGAAAAATCTATCCTTGATGCAAAGACACATTTTAAACAAACGGAAAGCTTCTAACGCACACATTTCACCTTGTGTCACGTTTTTTCTGAATGAAATTTTCGAAAAGGTAAATTTTGATCCCTATAATTTTCGTATCACTAGACTTTCAGCTAGGAGATCCGAACAGACGAAAAATTTTTTGGGGATAAAAGAACGCCTATATCTACTGTTTAAATACTAAGATACGTTTAACAATGCTATGTTTAAGTGGTTTTGAACTATATTCTCGTTGTGTGCCCCCTATCTTTGATAGAAAACCTACTGTCAGAAATAAAAGTCACAAAAGGAAGTCTAAACTCCTAAAACAAAGCAACCAGGAGGAAAAAGAAATATTGTCATTCGTGACCCAATACCAGCCCTCAGTGTCTACTATAAAGAAAGCTTGAATGAAAAAATGGAATCTTATACAAAACTAACTATAACTTCAATAAATTTTTAAAGAACCACCAATCATTTCCTTAAAAAAAAGGAAAATTGTTAAAGAACATGCTCGTTAGAGCCGAAAAAAAAGGTTAACAGAGGGTTCCACGCCCGTATAGATGTGCGGCCTGTCAACCCTTATATTTTCTCGCACAGCAGGTTTGTGAGTATTTTAGCAATAATTCCAGCTGGCTGTGTTTTATATAACAAGTGTAGTCAACTGTCTCGTTAGTAGTTAGTAAAAAATAGGGTGACCCACCCCCTAAGAGTAGCTGAAAATTGCTCGACCCACCCCTTGCACAAGGCTCAAAACCTCATGACCCACCCCCTCTCTGCTCCGGCCCACCCCCACCAATACTTTTTGACCAGTCCCTTAGAGCAAGCGAACAGATGCAAAAATTCCTTTCTTCCGAAATAGGAACTTTCTGCTGGCTTGGGAGTGTCGCGGAGTTCCGCGGAGAACTGAAAACTAGCTAGGAGGCCTGGCTTCAAAGGAGGCTTGGCTACTCAGTAAAACGGAGAAACTGTGACTTGAAAACGTGGTTGAAGCAAACATTGACTGAGATTCGTTTAATTTCTCGTAGTGTTAACAAAAGTTTATTTCAAAAGTTTAGTATTCGCATCCTTGGCGACACTTGTGCTCTCACACAACAAATAGGCAATAATCTCTACATTAAACTTGTTTTAAAAGGTTCAATTATTTTGCCTCAGTCAACGAGTTTAAAACTGAGATTCGTAGAAACTATGAAACGCTTCGTCGCACACTTTCAAAAATTTCGAAGAATTCAAAACAGTAGCGCATGTTAAGTTTACTTCGGATTCAATAAGCAAAACAGCCGCAGAGGTTTCGTAGAAGGCATTTATTAGTTTTTTGTTTGAGAAAGGTTTCTTTTTTGCTAGTCTAGTAAAGAATAATTTGCGCCACATAAAGTTTTCATCTGCAGATTTTGTTCTGAAGACTTGTTGAGGTTACCATTAAAAATATGTCAAAAAGGTGACTTCGTTCGCGGTATTTTTGTGACGACTAACGATGTTGTTATAAAAAATGGGACCCAATTGTTCCTGTTTTTGCCTCCAGTCACATATTAAAGCTCATGGAGCTTGGAGAGTTCTGGAAAGTTCTCAGCGCAATCTCGGATTTGCATAACTAGCTCGAATTATCTAACGACCCTCTCGTGTTTATTCCAGGCTATGGAAACACGGAAAAAGTTCTTTGTGACCTAAATGATAAAGTTTTATCTGAATTAATCAACGAAATTATATGGCCTTTCGTTAAAAGTGAGCTTTAGAGGTTCACGAACCCAGTAACGAGAAGTAATGGTCGGCTAATTCGAGCTACGGCTCAATGTCCCCTGTAGTTCATCAAACTTTTTTGTCTGTAGAAATTTGAACAACTAGCATTAATTGCTCTCAATTCTTAAGACACCGAACGGACATTCATAGTTAACGATATTAGACCAAAACGTCTTTGCCTTCTGTTTTTGGGTGCTGAACAAGAGATTTCTCTGAGAAATTGTGGACATTGTTTCTTGCGACGACGATATATCCTTCTGATGATGAAAACTCTGAAAACTGACTGACGGAACTGATGATTCTAATCCAGTACGCTTAGGAAAAGTGGTGTTGGATAAATTACGACCCTTGACTGACTATAATAGCTTCAAACGAAATTATAGATTCTGCTACTTTGTTTTGAGGGTCTAGAAAACGATTTATACCAAAGTGCCTGAGTCGTTATCCTCGAGTACACACTATAGCGGAGACACTGAGCATAATTTCTCAAGTTGGAAACTATTAGTTGCAGAGGTTTTAATAACACTATTTTTAGCTCACCTAAAAATTCGTGGAGTTGATCACTGTTAATCGCTACAGACGCATGAGCTGCCGATGAAAGCAAACGACGCCTCTGAGGATGTTACTGAGCAATTTTTCTCCTAAAATATTTACTAATGATTCTGGGTGTGATTGGTCGATGTTCATATGATCATGCGATAAGAACCAACATGCTATTGGTGGTACTTGGAACAATTAACACTTTGTGTGGAAACAATTATTTTAAGCAAATGATTCTATTAAAAAGAGGGCTTTCAGCTTTCAAAGTCCGCTTTGAATGAAATGAAATCTGTTTTCTCAAAGCAAACCAGTTGGTCGAAGTTTTTTCATATCTCTGTTGAATTGTGCCAACACCATTTTTTGATTATACAGAAAAAGTTTCTTCTTAATCAAATGTTAACGTTTCCTTACAACTTTGTGATTTGAGTGAGATATCAAAATAAATCGGCAAAATAGCCTTTCATACAAATTGAGCATCAGAACTTCACGAACGACTCAGTTACTTGTACGAGAAGGTATTGCCAGTTACTTTCACTCTCAAGCTACAGTTCAGTGTCCCCTGGGTCTTCAATTTTTTTGGAGTGGAGAATTTCAACTGGCGTTGCTCTAGCTATTTCTTAAGATACCAAACTATAATTCATGGTTGACGTAATAATCGTGCAATTTTTCCTCCTTCTGTTTTCCGCTGCTGAACACTGGAGAGCCTATTCCGAGAAATCATAGATTTTTTTTTCTGCGACGACGGTATGACTGATGGAACTGGTGTTTGTAATTAACCCCTGATTACGCTTAGGAAAACTAGTTGTTTTGTCAATGTAGTATAATTCGTTGACAGACTCAGAAACTTGAAATCTGTTTGTAAAATATCTCAATTCCGCTGATTCTTCGTTTTGAGGGTCTAGAAAGCTCATTTACACCGATGTGCCCTAAAGCACAAGTCACTTTCTTCAGCTAGAGGGAAACCGACTACAATTTTATCATAGCTGAACTGAAACAAGGATATAACCTTTTTTCATGTCCTGGAAACTGCTAGTTGCTATAGTTCTACAATTTAGAGCATGTTGTTTTGTCTCGTAAAAATTATTTTATTCAAGCGGTTGTAAGAAAAAGAGGGTTTTGGTTTCAGTTAGTTAAGTATTGTGTTCAAGCTAGTCTAGGGGAGAACAAAATCCAGATAGATTTATCATCTCTTGACCATTTTTCGGTTAGACGGATCCGGATTGACGTTTACAACGAAAATCTGCCAAAACTTTATTAATAGTATTCTTGACAAGACTGAACGTTATTTATAAATTTTATATAAACATTCTCCTGTGTTTTGAAAGCCTGATGTAAAGACTCACGGGTGTGGAAGAGTTCAGGAAAGTTCTCAGTGCAAACCGTCGACTTCGTGTCACGTTTGTATTGAGCCTCTGTGTGTGTGGGTACCTGTGGACGTAGTCTTGGGCGCGCGTTTCCCATCAAATGGTCGGTTTTCCAACGAAATCGTCGCTTGCGTCGTATCAAGATTTGTTTTGCAAGGTAACGCTACTTGCGAGTTCGAGACCAGGGCCCAGTTGTTCGAAGGCCGATTAACGCTTAACCCGGGGTTAAATTTAACCCTGGTTTCTTTTTCTTGCGTTCAAAAGCATTTTCTCAGATAATTTCTCTCTTATTTTTAGAGCTTCCAATCACCAACTCGTAGACAAAAAGAATGAAAACTGAAATGCTTTCTAAGCTTTCAAATCTGAATTCAAATCTCGCACTAACCCTGGGTTATCTTAACCCAGCTTTGAACAACTCGGCCCTGAACGTTGAGTCCTGAACGTGCGTGCCAGATTTCTTTGCCTTTATCGTGCGACTAACCTTGTCAAACTTCAAATCGGAATGCAATGCGACAGGCGCTTTAATCTCCAAGATCGTTGTTTCATCAATAGCGATCGTCGCGACTTCGATTTCGTAGCAAATATTCATAGAGAGTCTCATTACTTATTGTCTTGAATTTACCCAAAGACCAAGACCGTCTCGGGTTTATATTAGTCTATGTAAACAAGAAAAAAGTTTTCAATTGTTTATTAATAAATGTTAACGTTTCCTTACAATACAGTGATGTAAAATATCTGATTTAATTGGGTAAAGCGCATTAGACGTTTACGGACTGTTTCATCGGTTTCTTTCGCTTTACAGGTACAGTTCAGTATCCCCTGGTACTGCATACGTTTTGGACTGTAGAAATTTGATTGGTATTATCCTTATTTCTTATAATACTTAACTAAAATTCATGTTTGACGATATAATCCGGCAATTTCTTCGCCGCCTGTTTTCAGTTGTTAAGTAAATCATGGGTATGTTTTCGCTGCGTCGACGATAATGCAGATGCGATCAAAACTGACTGAACTTATTGTTTCCTTTCTGCTTTCGATAGGTTCTAGAAAGTTGACTCACTTATATGCCGAAGTGTACTTAATGTAATGCGGGTTGCTTTCCCCAAGGAAAGCGAAATCGCCTCAGTGCAAAATTTTCTTAGTTTAATCAAGGATTTGCCTCAAGCTGGAAACTGCTTGTTGCTATTAATTTTTTTAACAATATTAAAGCTCACCTAAGAGTTCGTGGAGTTTATTGTTACAAGAGCTGCCCAATGAAAGCAAACAACGCCTTTGTGGACGTTAACGCTAACAAGCATTTATTCCCGGAAAATTTTTTGCAAGTCATTGGTGTGATTGGCTGATAAACTGAACATGGGCTTTTTAAGCGTTCCAAATTTGGTTCCTTAATTAATTTTTAATGTCAATATCCTCGTCGTCCGAGCCTGAATTGTCACTAATTAGTTTAGCTGGATCAGGCTCCACTTCAACTGGACAGGGAAGGTACAAAAGAAAGAGAAGATGGCGAGAGGGGTGGGGGTGGGGGCGATTGTTCGAGGGAGGCGATTATTTAAATATTTCCGTTTATGGGGGGCGATTATTCGAGGGAGGCGATTAATCGAGGGACGGCTATTATTCGAGGAAATACGGTAAATGGCGGCATGGTTTTAGTGAGTTGGGTAAATGGAACAGTAATAATTGATCGTACCGTTAATGACCAAATAAACGCCCGCCCCGAAGCGTCTATTTAATTTTGACGGTTCAGCAGGGGCGTATAAAAGATCGAGAGAGGCGTTTATTCTCACAACTGTAACAAGCTCAACCAAGCTAATAAACTTTTGGCCAATATCCACTACTGACATCAATTGATACGTCTAGGCCGTCTAGAGATCTACATCACTCTTTCAAATCCCAACATCGATATGTCAAAATCCTCCTTCAGGGTTATTGTGTTGCCATCGTTAGTCTATCCTTACTTTGAAATTGACATTGAACGAGATGAGATAAGGCGTAAAGCTTACTTAATCAAGCAAGGAACTGAATGAATTGAATGATTTTGCTCGGTTTTTCTATTTCCTAGTATTATGAAGAAATTATCGTCATTAAGGGGCTTCTTTATTTATAGTGGGGCGTTTAATACCAACTTGACATTATAGAAAAGATTTAAGAAAAAGTCAAGTTAAACGTACCAGATTTCGTGTTTCCTGGTTCCACTGTCTTTTGATGGTGAATTTTTGCTTGCAGGACTCCTGGTGCTAAAAATAAATTCGCAACAAAACTTTGATAAAAGATGATATGACATTCTAGAAAGTTAACGGATGGGGAGATATACAAAAGCGGAGTCGCTTTTCTCGATAAAAAGAAACCTACACACACCTATCTCAAGTGGCAATTGTCACGTCAAATAAGTCATGAAAGAGTTCTTTGAATTGGTTGCAGAGGACTGAGTGAACCCCCAACAAAAGGAAACAACGGCTGCTTGATTTTTGCAAAACAAACATTTATTTTATACCGGGGAAGTCATCGGTGTCATTGGTGGAAAAATAAATCATGTGATCGCGCGATATTCAGCGTATATTGAAGGTGCATTGGTGTTTTGTCTGGTAAATTTATTTATACTTATGAGCGATCGTAAGAAAATATGGGGAAAACAGCTTCACCTTTCAAGTTTAGCTTTCTATGAAGTTTTTCTTTTCTTTTCTATATTTAAAACCGCAAAATTTTCTAGTCAGGAAACGATATTGCTTTAGAAATCATTCTATCATGACATTTAGTTTCTCTTTCTATCATTTCTTCTCAAATTTAATCATCTCTGAAGCAGAGTTCAGAGTTTAGTTGCAGCTATATTTTTCCCCCATAGTGTTAATTACCATTCAGAATAACAAAAATTGTAATTTATTTTAAGACGGTTGATTCAGCGAAAGAAAAGCTTCAGACGCAATGTTTGAAAGACATGATTTATCTACGCGCGGGCAGATGACAGCATACATCAGCTTGTTATGCTCACTGCTAAAGGGACATTTGTATAGGAAGTTTTGTTGCAACACTCACTTGCTCTGACATGTCGGAGAGGGAGTGGGGGGGAGGGTAGTGAAGGGGGCTTCGTTGAGCCTGAGGTAATCTGTTATCTAATTTAATATATATGATGGTTTTGGAGATCTCTATCGCTAATTCATTCCCAGAAGTACTGCTTGGCTCAGACTCCGACGTCCTAATATTCTCTACATCATAAGCGCTGCAAATGTATGGCGAGCGATAGTACAGTCTAGTTATAATCTGACCAAGCGCCCTTTTTGCTGTCTTCTGACTAAGAAATTTTTAAAATTGCTGTTTACTGTATGTATTTTTTTAATTGCTGTTTACTGTTTAATGTATACACCTGAATAAGCTAAACAGGAAACAGGTCGAGGGGAGTTGCAAAGATATTCTCTTGCAGTACTTAGTCATGGATTTCATGACTAAGTTCCAAAGAGAGTCATGTATCTAGCTAGACGGACATTCTCATGACTTATGTTACACCGGGAACACCATGTCCCTTTACCTGTTAAAGATGGAGAGGGGGTTACTGAATTTGAGGAAATCTTTTGTCTATCTTATCTTATAACTAAAAGTCTGTTGTCACTTGTCCATACTCCTACCATTTTCCTCCGATAAGGCTATCTCCATTTTTAGTTTGTCAATCTCATTTTCAAGAATTTGCATCTTGAAATTCCATTTATTTTCTGCCTGGTGCAGTTGCATCAAAGTCACTTCATCCCTCATTTGGCTGAGAAAAAGAAACGAATCTGAGTTCCTTCGAAGTCTTCCACCTTCCTGGCCTTTTTTGTCAGAAGCTGGCGAAAAATATAAGAAACAACAAAGCTGACTAGAGGATACTCTAAAGGATAAAATTATCCGACAACGGTAAAACTGTTTTCTTTGAACTTAAGCTATCCCATTGCTCTTAAACTCCTTTCCTTCCAATCTTCTACGCAGCAGCCGTTATACTTTTAATGGCATAGCTGTTCGTTACGAACCAAATATTGGTTGCTGAGTGCGTAAGAGACTGTCTTCTTTCCCTTTAACATCTGACATACGATGTACAGGCATTAAACACTTCATTATTTATTCGAAAGGCCATTCAAGTTCCTCTAAGAGATATGAAATCCTCCACGAAGGCATCTTAAGGCAATTGATAATAATTCCTTTTCAACGGATCGATTACAACAATGACCAGTGTCTTATATTCTCACAACCTCGGTCTCTTCAATTAATGCACCCTTTATATCACATCTGAACCGATCACTGGCAGGAAATCTAAGTACGTTTGGTAAGATCAAGGTTTGCTACGCTGGTAGAACTAAACAGCTAGTTCTTCAGTTCTTACTTGTACAAACGGGCGAGAAATATCCTTCTGGGCATGTGCAGTCTAACAACCTAAGAGTACTAGGTCTGCTATGGAAAAATCACAATTTCCTGGACAGCAGTATGAACAACGACGGTATATTTACAATATAGGATGAGCTTATAATTATAGACCCTTATAGAATGCTGTCTTCATAGATACTGGACAGCTTTTAGGCAACAACCAGATTAAGGAAACAAATAAACAAAACTATAAGTTGAGAAATAAAAAGAGGCTCACCAAACAAATTTCCCCTTCCCACCAGAGCGTTTACTGGCAAGACGCAAAAAAAGGTCATCGTAACTTACCTCGATTTTGTCGGAACGTGAGATCAAGATAAGCTTCTCTATACTCCTGTTCATCAATAGAAACTGTCACCTCAATTTCCTCTCCACTTGCCAGTTGTTTGACTTCTTCAGTTACAAGAAACGTTTGAAGACGATTCTTCAATGTTTCGTTGTCGTAAATGTTCCATAACTCTTTTAAAGCTGACGGTGTTTCTGCTAGCACTGTAAAGCAGAGAGAGCTTTCACTCAGCTCAACCAGCTTGGTAAAGGCAGGCAAAACAACCTTATTGAAGGCATCACAGTATTCTTCAAAACTGCAGCAACTACGCAGAGCCAGGCCACTACCAACCAATATTACACCACCAGCAAGCGTACGGAAATTACATACCATCCTAATCGCTGTGAAAACATATTGAGGAGGTATCCGATAAACAACTTAAGATACCGTTAAAACGCGCCAACTAAGAACCTTTTAAGTGAAAATTTGCCAGTTAAATCCCCTCTATACAAGCACCTTTTTTTTTCCTCTAAACTCTATGTGCATGCATATTTGTATGCAGATTTTATTCCAAGGAATAGGCTGAACAGGATACCACTAAATTCCATTAGTTACAATGTACCTCAGTTTGTGCTAATTAGCAGTTATGTAGGGATTCTGTGTTACGTTTTAATACCGTAAAATTCCGAAAATAAGCCCCTCCAAATATAATCTCCCCGAACTGGTAACGTAAAAAATCGCCCGTTAAATCGCCCCTCCAAATATAAGCCTCCCGGGGGCTTGTACTTGGAAAATTGCCCTCAAATACAAAGCAAAAACGGTAAATTTACTTTCAACTATAAGGCTACCCCAATCAATTTTGAAACGCAAATTTCCCTCCGTAGATAAGCCCCTCCAAAAATAAGCCCCTCAAAAAAAAGGGCCTTTGAAAAATATAAGCCCAGGGGCTTATTTTCGGAATTTTACGGTACCTTTGGAAAATGCAGTTTCTTATTTGTGGGATTTTACTGAGTTTTACCCTACCTTGACAAGCTCGTTAGAAGAGCTCACTGGGCTAATGTTCATACAGTGTTCACACGTTGTAGGTGACACGAGTTTAATAGAAATTGGGGATTTTTTGTGGGTGGGGTTGGCCAATAAAGAAAGGAGCCAATTCAGCTTGTCAAAAAATATACTCTTATGAGAAAAAGTAAATAAAGGTTAGTAAGTGAGTATATGTGCTGGACCATTACAAACACAGTGTCAGAAGATATCCATTCCTCATTTACGGAAGGTATTTGATTGTCAATATTAAGTTTGCCTAATTTTCTGTTATTAGTGTTCAATTTGATGAGTTAGATCTGTCAGAGTCAGTCATTCACTTTAACAGAAAATTTTCCATTTATATTGAACAACATGACATATCTCGAAAACATTTGAGGGAATCTTAAGAACCTCTCCAGGTCTGTTTTCTCTTACTGTTGACACATCATCTATGTAAGAAATGCATCAATCAGAAAGTGAAAAGTAGGGTACCTTTTATGTCTGAGTTTACTGTAGGTCTGCAACTGCCTAGGCGTTCACAATCATGCATTTCGGTGACGTATCTGAGACGAACGGATGCTACAGTTGGTGGGTCTGACTTACCTCCGATTAACCTTCCTGTAGCTCGCTTTAACGAAGAAATTATACCAGCTGACTTGGCTGAAATTATAGAAAAGTCTGTGTAAATATAGCCGCATGACCACGTAGGCATGAGCAGCTAGACCTTTTGATCGCTCCCCTGATATGATAATGTGTCCTTTCAATAATTCATGAAAGCAGTTGATGCAGCAAAAACGCATACATCATATCAACCTGGGAAACATTGAAAGTTGTGCATCGTCAAGTAAAAAAAAAAAACGCTGGCAGAAATTAACATATTACAAAGAACTCTGACTGGATTCATCACCATTACAATTTTTAGGGGCACACAACGAATGTTTTCTGTAAAATATCTGTTCGGGGAAGCAATATTGTCTAGAAACTTCTAGATAACTGTTCCATTCATGCACAATTTTCGAAGCTTATCTAATAAATTCCCTACGATTTTCTAAAGTTTAATTTTCACATTTTACTTCCCAAGTTAGGCCATTTTTCTGACAAAAAAGGAAACCTAACATTTCGGATTCAAAAATGTGATAGAGAGAGGAATCAGGGCAAATAACGATCAAGCCCTCATAATTTCGAAAAGACTCAAGTTCCCCTAGGATGACCGAACAGATACAAATTTTTTAGCGCCACTTGGAATGAATTTCTACAGTTCTATGAGTACTCTTGCCTAGTCCCTAGGCCTCATCATTATGAACCAAGAACGAGAAGTCCAAAGACTACTGCAAAGCTGATTTAAAACAACGTGTACTGTTTTTTATAACAATATTTCGGCTGGCCATACCAGCCTTCTTCAGGTTTACAGATGTTACTGAACTTATGTAGCAATCACAATAATATATAGATTTAGCCAGGGCTAAAAGCGAAGCTCCCGTTAATAAATTCATAATTTAAATCAAACAATAAACTTGTAATCCACAGATCAGGGCACATTCATTTGACGTTTGAGGCAAAGGCTAAGTGATTTTAGAGAAAAATAATTTGACAGTCCAAGAGTGAAACAACTTTTACATCGAGTTATTAAATAGTCTTATTTGTACACCCAAAAATAGCAATCATGTTCGATCACAGTAGATTAGGCCTGGAAAACAAATAGACCTACCTATTCGTGTATTGTATTTGCATTAGCTGTTGCATCGTAATGTGGCATTCACCACTCTCTCCAATATTGCTCCGTTTGAGAGACTATGGATAATTGGACAACCCCGAAATATAATTTTAAGAAACACTCCTCTGTCTAAAGGAGAGGCCAAAATAAAAAATCAGGCCGGATTTTTTGTGTTCGACAAGTTTAGTTTACTACTGTAGTAAATCTTGGCGACGAATCTGGTGGCGTGTAAACCAGCCTTTTAAACATACGTTTTCTCATCACGTCTCAGGTAAAAAGTACTATGAGGCCCTTGTTTTTATCATACAGACCTCGGACAGAATTTGTTCTTTTCTGCCCTATTTAAACCTATAATTCTGCAGTTTTTCACAATTTTGCAAGAGAATTTGCACTCATTCAATATCCACGACGATCAAAGAACGCGCTTCCTTTGCACAACAAATTATAGCATTGAATTATAAAACGTTTTCATGAAGAGAATTCTATAATGCCAGGACTTTCAGTAAGAAAAATCTGGTCCTATGTGATATACAGGGTAATATGGGCTTTTAATGAAAATGATAAAAAAATTCCCCAAATCACTTTTCGACCAGCCGGACAGGACTCACTTTTGACAGGCACCAAATTTGCAGTGCGATTAATAGAGTTACCATTTACGCTTCAACATGATAGATAAATTGTATGTTTAGGTTTTATTTCCCTTTATTTATTAAACTGCGTACGGTTTTGTTATGTGTAATCTTTAAAAGCGAGTGATATTTACGCGCGGCGTTTTGAGTATCCCTGCATGAGATGTTTATGTTCGACTGGATACAACCGGTGCAGCGATAAAAATTGCGACAGGGACTACTAACAATCAATAAAATAAATATAATTCGGTGAAACATGTACAGAGACAATAATTTTCATTCACGAAGAGAAGTATTGAGAGTAAAGTGTCTTTGAAAATCATGAGTCAGGTAAGCATAAGCTTATTTATGTTTTAAGCCGGCTTCCCAGTGTTTGCTCTTTTTCAAGATGAACTCGAGGCCAGAAAATCGCTCAGAGCTTTCTGTTTACAGCCAAAATCGTACAAGTAAATAATCTTCGGAACATTTTCTTTGAATTTGCGGTCAAAAAATGTCTAAAGGCTTTTTAAACCTGATACTATTGTAGGTTAGATCATTGCTCGTATATAAACTTAAGCCGCATAAACCATACGCTCGACTTCAGGAAACCGAAAAAAAAAAACACATCAAAGACAACAATTTCTCAGGCTTACCAGTCGAGATGCTGCTTCTGAAGGTCATCAAGTGTTGAAGAATTTTCAACCCTCTTACGCCTCAAGCAAGGGCAAGTGAGTAAGCTCATTTTTGAAAACGATGCCTTCCGAAATCGGATTTCCAATGACTTCAACAAGCGGTGCATTTGTCAACAAAAAGCGCAATAAACAAACAAGCCATGAATTACAGAACAATCTTGATAGCAGCTGTGTTTCATTTTGTACACCAAGTAGAAAAAGACAGTTTCAAACATCACAAGATGACACAAAACTCTGTCAGCTCCAGCTATCAGTAAGCAAGTTTCCAGGCGCTGCATAAATTTTCCGCATGAACTCACCAGTCAAATTTTGACCAATCAGAACATAAAAATTGGACGTAGAGCGTGATCAACGCGTGACAGTGAGAAAAGTCAAAAGTGATTGCCTTCCCCGCATGTAAATGTAAAAGCCGGTTGAATTTTCGCGTCCGAGGTCAGTTCGAAATCAACATTTTAAAAGTGCGGCTCATGAACTCGACTTATTTCATATATTTTGTTAAAAAAATTTGAACTTGAGCCTGCGATAATTGAAAAGTAGCAACCTGTCAGCGGATACGTTAAAAAAACACTCGAACTCAGTGGGTCGATACCTGAACCCGCGATAGGGTCAGGCGATACTGGTCAGCAGAAACATTATTTTGACAGCTGTCAATTAATCAAAATATCGATGTACAATATCAGGTTGCAGGCTCCCAAACTAGCTAGAAAGTGTGAGATTAAACATTGGTATACCTGTGGTGCTGACGGACGGAAGGTCGGGTGGTCGGTGTACGGTCACGTGATTACCGAATTTTCTAAGATGGATCGATTTTCTAATCTATGGGACTTCGAACTGAGCCCGTGATCAAATACAATATCAGCGCAAAACTTTAAACACTACGTGACCTCAATGGATAGACTAATGAGCCCGCGATACACTCAAGTGATGATGGTCAGCGTATACTCTAGTTTGACAGCTGTCAATTAACCTTCATTAGAATGGCGAATATTCGAATTAACAGACTACGAGTGTGAGTAAGACATATCCGTCCGGCATGTAGTGGAAAATGCCAGATCGCATACCTGAGCGAACCTGAGCCCACCTTATTAGTTTTCTACTCGTGGTCTGCACATGTCCCATTTTGACAGCTGTCAATTGACCTTAATTTGGCTTCCCAATATATCTTTAAACGACTGTCAGCCAACTGTCAGCCAACTGACAGCCTTGCCCGGCGTAGTTTGGTTTTTATGTTGAATTGGTAAGTGTGACATATTATATCCGCTTACATGTAGGGGCAAAACGACTGGTCTTTCATCTGAGCCCGCGAGATAGTCATGTGATAAATGTCAGCGGATGCCTAATTTTGACAGCTGTCAATCTAATCGTACTCATACGGATGGCTTACATAACTAAGAGGCTAGTCAAGTTGTGCAAGATCCTTTGTGACATTTGTCATCCGCTTACATGAAGCGTGTGTACGGGTGGGCGTACACTACGTCATAACCAAATTTTCTCAGATGGATAGTTTACCAAATTTTCTTACCCATGGTGCTCCGCTCCGCGCGCGCGAGGAGCTCCGCTATTATATAGGTGGAGAATGTCGCAATAAAAGGGAGAGGCGGAAATGACGTACAACATAAAAACAAATAAAAACTGGAAAGGAAAAATACTAAGGATATGGATTACGTACAATAATTCGTCACGGCGGTTTAGGCCATGAGGTTCAAGAGTCATGGCCTTATCTATCAAATGTGACTCCCTGGCCTTACGAACTGAGTCACGTGAAGAATGAATTTTCTCTAGTGGGATTAACTGCAAGTCAGTATGAGAATGGTTAGAGTGAGAGAGAAAGTGTTCACAAACAGTAGTGGGTTTAGATTTAATGTTAGTTTTGTCGACTGCACGTCTGTGTTCGTTAAATCTGTCCTTGAGACGTCGCTTAGTTTCACCTATATATTGTAAATTGCAGCGGTTACATTGAACCATGTAGATCACATTTTTAGTGTTACAAGTAATGTGTGAAGTGATGAAGCGTGTTTCACCTGTAGCGTAAAAGGTATAACTTGTGAGGCCGTTAGTAATGTATGGACAAGTGGCACAATTCTGTCCACAACGGAAGCAGCCTGGCGGAAAATGATTGGTGGAGATAACGGGTAGTTATGCTTTAACTAAAAGGTCACGAAGATTAGAGCTACGTCTGTAAGCAACAAAAGGCGGTTGCTTAAAGACGTCTTTGCAACGGTTAGAGGAGTGTAAGATGTTAAAATGTTTGCGTAGGATATTAGAAATGCGGCATTTTGACTACTCCTGTAAGCTGCACAACATTTTTTCCACACGCCATCAGAACTAAAGGTGATAGCATGTGTCACGTGTACCCCGTGGAAGATTGCGTGAAGGGGCCCCAGGTAAGTTTATTCAAATTACCATACACGTAACATGATACCAAGTTAATACACGTCTCTTTCAGGAACCAACTTTAGGCCGCAACCTTTTTTACAAATCAGCGTAATATAATGTTGAAATTTCAGTTATTTGCTAGTTTTTAAGTCATGTCATGAAGGTGAGCTGGAAAGCCTTTCATCAAGAGAAAAAGAAATGGACACTGAAAGGTAACTTTGTAAAAATCCACGACATGCGGTAGAAATGTCATTTGTAATCGTGATTCCGACTTGCTGTACATGTTTATGTTCATTTTTAAATCTATCATCTGGCATAGTTTGTCGATAGTTTATTGGGGCATTTCGAAAAGAGTTCTTGAAACCTTTTGGACTTGACCAGCCGGAAGCATTTTTACTTCCGAGTGCAGAATTAAATGGTCAACCGACGCGATACTCAGTTGCTCGTTTTTCAGGATTTTTTTTTCTTTTTATATTTTTCGCCTGACAATTTCGCCTGTTTAGCTTTTCAGAGAGCAATACCTATTAAGATACCGAAATTTCCATCATTTCTTCGCACTTTGTAGGGCTAGAAATAACTTTGGTGTGATTTTCTCCTTTGTTTACACGCTTTTCGCTTTGTTTACATTTCACGTTCTTGTCGCTTACGGTGGTCCGAGGGGCTATATTCAAATTTTTTTTTTCGCAAGGGTTTAAATTCACAGAGCTGAAGAATCACAGCTCTTTCATATAGTATAATCATATTTTAAATTTGAGACATACCAGAATCGACTTTTTGCGGTTAAAGTTGGGCGTTATTTCGACCGCCAAAACAGCACACAATCAAGGTGCAAACAATGAAAGCAAAAAACTATATTACAAAAGTTATTTTGCGAGACATTTTTATGCAGTCTTAAAGCTTTGCGTAACTGGTAAATGCATGTGGTCAATAGCAACTTTTGCGCGCTTGTACTGCTTCCTTGAAAATTGTTGAAATTTGCAGCAATTTCGCGAATAAAAAATGTATTTTTATCGAATTTTTGAACTTTACCAAATTTCTCAAAATGTGAAGCGCTTGAGGATTTATTAATATCATTTCTTGAAATAGTTCATCTAAAGGGTTGTTTGAGTGGTATTAGGCAAAATGCTAATTTTTAGAACTGATTTGAGATTCTCGATATTTTCCGACTCTTAATATTCAAGCTTGGCTGCTCGGACACAGCGTTTCTGGTCAGAAGGTAAACGCGGGCCAATTGAGATAACTCGTTTGATAGCAAGTGTTTCAATTATACATCAAGTCATCTGCCTATGGCAAAAGCGAACACTAACCCAAATTCTAAAAATTTAAACTGCTTTTAATACTAGTGTGAGCATGATAAACTTGAGCTCACTTCCGTCTTCATGTGAACGTTTTAACACTACGTACCTTTTCTCTTCACTTCAAACTCCTTCACTTTTTTAAGCAACGATGTTTTCTTCAAAATGGTTAATATTTCTTTCAGCATCTCAAGGTTGTCAATCCCAAGACGACTCTGCTCTTCAAGAACTTTGAATAATTTGAGGACATTTTGAATACTGTCCTCGGCGCCCTTTGGTATGTACTCTCTGCACATGAATAACAATATTGCCAGTTGGTTCGAATTTAATTTCCCGCTAATTTCGTAAAGCAGATAATTATACTCAAGTTGAGACATTTCCAAAAGGAAAGAAGTCCTTTAGAGAGGAACAGGCAAAACGCAACCTCCTCTTAATCTGTGTCCCAACTATGAAAGGAACATGGCGGCCAAAATAACATCGCGTGACAGCATTAATGATTTGTTTATATGCTAATTAAGCGGTTCGTGAATGCGAAGAGTAACTCCGAGAATACGAGTCGCGACGATCGTCATTAATGAAGAGACGATCTTAGAGATTAAAGCGACAATTGTATTATTCCTGCTTTCAGAGTTTTTGTTTTCCTTTGTTAAACCTCTTAATTCATTGATTTGCTTTCGTTTCCGTCGTCGTCACGATTGCTCAAGCTTGGTAGTAGCGACTGACCACGCAAAAAATTCTTGATATGCGACGATTTCGTAAATAACCCCCGACGATCTCAAGAAAAACGCGCGACGAAAATGACGGTCGCAGGTACCCGTACCCACAGAGAGGCTCGTCTTTGAAACACGCAAATGCATCCTTCAGACGGTCAAAATACGATATTTCCCATTTGCACATCTTCCATAATACACCTGATTTGCCCAGCTAAAAATTTTGCATAACCTTTGCTTTTGATTTCTCCAGGGTATTACAGTGGTCCCTAGGGAAATGAAAGACAACGCCAACCTCGTCCCCAGGGTCTTCTCGCTTTCCAATATGGCGGCGGCAGGAGAGAAGACCCTGGCACACAGCGAACTAAAACGATCGCTGATTGGTGCATTCTGTTGCGCGTTCATACGAGCGCTCTCATTGGTTTATTCACTCCAAAACAAAGATGGTTATCCTTTGAGGGATTCGTAGAGGCTGAGAAGTGCTTTTTTCAGTGTTTGAGACCGAAATTGTGGACAGAATTCAGGTCTGATTGTTCGGAAAACTGTGACTGTACCGTTGGAAGGCAAAGATTCGAAGATAGTGATATCTGAAATGGTAATCGCTGGGAATATTATAAGGCGTAGAGGTATTGCTCGTGCTATTTGCTTTGTGTGTTCGATTCTAAATTACTAAAGAATTGTTTCTTTGATTCCCGATATGTGAAAGAATACTTGCAAGGCTTCAGCTTATCAATAAAATTAGCTGTCCGTTTGCAAAGGTTTAGTATTGTTCTGCCTTTTGTTTTCTTTGAACAATAGCTGTACGCATAATATTATTAATGTATGGGGTTATACGGAAATCTTGCATAATCTGTGCTTTGTCTCAGCAGTTTTTTGTCGAGTGAAACATTTTTTTTCATTTGATCGTAACATGCATGGGCCTAACCTGGCCTTCTTTTAATGTTTTCCACGGTGATTTTGAAGGGGGATGAGGAGTGAGAGATGCAGATGTCGAAACAAAACTAAAAATTGAAGCCAAACATAGTGTCGATATTCTTTGATATTTTTAATCCTGACTTTTCATTTATTCAGTTTTCAGTGTCACAATGATGATAATTTATTATTATTTGCTCATTTCATTGGCAGTAAAATACAGCTAAATACAGAGACATTGGGAAAATAAACTGTCTCCTTTTCTCAGAAATGAAAAACTTTCATATTAATGTTTGAAGCTTGTGGGATTTCTTTCCAGTTGCAAAAATAAAATAATGAAAGCACATGATGTCTTTTCATTTTATCAAGTTGAAAACAGTGATCAGCCCATGCAAGGAAATCTGACAGTCTTGGATTCTCAATTCTACACCATGGATACTGCATTCTGGATTCTTTGTCAGTGGAACTTGGATTCCGGATTCCAATAAAAGTGGGATCCAGAGTACTTGACCTTTATTCCAGATTCCAAGAGAAAAATTTCCCAGATTCCGGATTCCCTTACATAGGGTGACAGTGATCCTAAGAAAAATACGTTTTCTGTCAAACCAGAACCTGTTAATTGAGCTTCTAATTACTGTAGGCTAAGTGTACATGTTGTTCTTGTCACTATGTGCTTGAAAAGGGGGTTTGTGGACCAGGTGAAATAGTGGCTGGCATTATAGTATTCCAAAACCAGCTGGGTATGATTATGAAGCAGCTATAATTCAGTTCTAAAACTTGGATTTAAAAAAATAAACTGCTTCAAAGGGTGCATATATCACTATCCACTGAATATACAAGAGCGGAAGGGGCCTGCAGCATCTTGATCATGGGATTTTTCATGTAGGGATGTAAGGCTTTTGAAGTGTTGTGCAGATAGGACAATCAAATTTTTGAACAACTGGAGTCTAGCCTTTAGTCAATTTGCTCATTGCAATGGCAAAGTGCAGCCCCAAGTAATATGTAAAATAAACCAAAGTCATGAGGGATTAAGAAAGTTTTTGCTCTAAAAATCAAATCTACTTCAACGTGGAAAATACATTTTGGATTGCTATATTACAAACAATGGAAACACTCTTCACCTTTTGCTAGTTATTGAAGCAGGGTTAATGCTTTTTTTTTACATCTGAGAGGCAAAAAAACCAATAATAACAGCTTCTTAAATCCTCTATTAAGGCTCCCTCTCTCAAATAAGCCCTCCTTTTCAGTGGATGAAAGTTTTAACAATAATTCCCCCTCTCTTTTAACCCCCATTCAACCTCCTCCCCCCCTTTTCTTATCCTTCACTAGTAAATAAAAGACTATCAATCAATGACAACTGTAAAACTTTGTAAGGAACGATCCAGGATGGTTTATTCACCAGCTGGAAGTTCGGATTTGTTTTTGATCCTCAGCTGCTTGACCTCCAACCTTCTTGTACTTGGGCTTTTTCACTTGGCATTTTTTTTTTTGTGGGGAACTAATGACAGCGTCTTTGCTAGATTAAATAAATATTGCCCGGAAGCATTGTGAACAGGGTTAGATATCAAAAGCCAATAAGAAAGTCTAGAAACTGTAAAGAAGATGAA